>JAHSPW020000012.1:4697500-4872500 GCA_019985065.2 Arctostaphylos glauca | reverse complement strand
TATGTGCGATTAAATATGATCCATTAATAGGTGTTTTTGAATCATGTTTCTGTTTTTGAATCATGTTTCACTATCATTTCAGAGTTTCGCAATGGGAATCATGTTTCAATCCCTACCATTGCTTCTTGCGCTTCTTGCAAGGTTTCTACTGTTAACTGCGTATTCTGTTGAGGTAAATCATATTTCGCAAGGTTTCTACTGTTACTTATCACTAATTTGCGGTATCATTAGTATAAACTCAACAACATTGGTTACTGATGAAGTATCTACATCTTATTGAATTTGTTGTAGCTTCCCTTGCTCAGATGGAAAAAAAACTCGTTCCTCACTACAATATGCATCTCAGTTCCGAGGGCAATTGAAAATGTGGCCGTCTTCATGCACATCCAGGTATTTGCAGATTATCCTTTCAAACGAAGGAGATTTCTTTGCAAGAAACAGCAGAGTTACTAACGAAGGTTAGAAAATCTGCAGAAATATGTGCTCGGTAGACCAATTGTGCTCACAAAATCAGTGGTAATTGCAGTAGCTTCCACGTGCTTGTTCTCTGCTACTTTTGCACTATTCAAGGTAACTCTTAATTTGTAATGCATTAATTCATACACTCAGCGTACACTAAATTAAAGCTTAAAGAACATTGTATTAAGTAATGTGGAGAAGAGATTATTGGTTAAGTTCTTTTGTTTATGTCGATATAATTACTACTTTGCATTTAAATGGTTGATAACAGGACATAACGGATATGGATGGCGATAGAGAACATGGAATTAAATCATTGGCTATGATCCTCGGGAAAGAAAAAGTGAGCAAATTAAATGCTTTCGATTTTGTTACCTTTTTGTGATAACTATTATCGTTGAAGAAGAGAGGGAGAAACATTCATATTCTTATTCAACAGTTTCTCACATACAGAAAAAGGAAAAGCCATGCTTCTTTATATAGAAGACTAGCTGTAACAACTTGGTAACAAACTAGCTAACAAACTACTAACGTGCTAACACTAGCTAACAAACTAACAGAAGGAAAACGGGACTAACAAACTGAAAACAAACTATGGAAAAATAGTATAATTCGTAATACGTCCCCTCAAGATGGACGGTAGAGATCACGGATGGACATCTTGGATAGTAAAGGAAGGAGATGGGTGGAAGGTAGGGGCTTGGTGAGGAGATCAGCAAGTTGATGTTGAGAGCGAATTGGCATCAGACGGATGAGGCCAGCAGCAACCTTATCGCGTACAAAGTGGCAATCAAGTTCGATGTGTTTCGTACGCTCATGAAAGATAGGATTAGTAGCAATATGAATGGCAGCTTGATTGTCGCAAAATAGGAGAGTGGGGGAAGAAATCTCAATATGAAAGTCAGTTAAGAGTTGGCGGAGCCATACTAACTCACTGGCGGTAGAAGCTAAGGCGCGGTATTCTGCCTCAGCAGAAGAGCGGGAAATGGTGGTTTGGCGTTTGGATTTCCAGGAGATCAAAGAAGATCCAAGCAAGACACAAAAGCCAGTGACGGAACGGCGAGTGTCCAAACATGTACCCCAGTCGGAATCAGAGAAAGCTTGTAGTTGATGAGAAGAGCTGGCTGAAAAGAACAGACCTTGGCCGGGACTAGATTTAAGATAGCGAAGTAAGTGATGGGCAGCCTGGAGATGAGGAAGACTAGGGTTGGCCATGAATTGACTGAGCTTATGGACTGCAAAGGTAATCTCAGGTCGAGTAATAGTGAGGTAGAGCAAACGACCAACAAGCCTGCGATAGGGAGAAGCATCAGCAAGCAGATCACCATGCTCAGAAGATAGTCGAAGGTGAGGGTCCAAGGGAACAGAAGCAGGCTTGCAGGCAAGATAACCAGAGTCTTCGAGGAGCTGGAGAGTGTAGTGGCGCTGATATAAGGCAATGCCAGTCAAGGAACGAGCAATTTCGAGACCAAGAAAGTATTTGAGAAGCCCCAAGTCTTTAAGCTTGAATTGGGAGTGAAGAAATTGCTTGAGGGAAGAAATAACAGCAGCATTAGGCCCAGCAATGACAATGTCATCAACATATACAAGGAGGGCAATGAAAGAAGAACCAGAGCCTTTGGTGAAGAGGGAATAATCAGCCTTAGATTGAGAGAAACCATATTGAAGCAGAGCATGAACAAACTTGGAATTTCATTGCCGAGAAGCTTGCTTGAGACCATAGATGGATTTGTGAAGTTTACATACTAGACGCGCATCAGAGCTGCGAGAAAGATCCAAGGCCGCTGGAGTAGGATACCCAAGGGGAAGATCCATATAAACGTCTTCAAATAAGTCGCCATTGAGGAAGGCATTGTCCACATCCAATTGTGTAAGATGCCAATGTTGAGTAGAAGCAAGAGCCAACAATAGTTTGACAGTGACAAGTTTGGCAATCGGAGAAAACGTTTCCAAGAAATCAACACCTTCTTGTTGCGCGTAACCTTTGGCCACTAAACGAGCCTTCTGGCGAGCCAAAGTGCCATCAGAATTGTACTTAAGTTTGTATAGCCATTTACAACCAATGGAGCGTTTCTGGGGAGGTAATGGGACAACAGTCCATGTGTGATTAAGGTCCATGGCATGCAACTCAGCTTGCATGGCATCACGCCAGGAGGCATCCTTAACCGCCTGATGGAAAAATTGAGGTTCAGAATGCGCAGAGACATGGAGAGCAAAATTGCGGTGGGCAGGGGATAGGGTGGTATAGGAGAGGTATTTGGAAAGTGGATAGGGAAGAGGGGAAGAATCAGATGAGGAATGAGATAAAAGATTGCAATGATAATTACGAAGGTGACACGGTGGTTTAGTAATACGGGATGAAAGGCGGAAAGAAATTGCATCAGATGGGGTTGGGGCAGTGGAAATGGAAGGTAATGGTGCGGAAAGGTGGCCTGATATATCAGAGGAAGTGAGGGAAGGGGAGGGTAAGACAAGGTCAGGGAAGGGATCAATGAGAGGGTGGGTAATTGAGTTATCATGAAAGGGGAAAATAGATTCATGAAAAATGACATCCCGATAACGGAAAATGTGTTTAGATTGTAGATCATAAAGTTTATAGCCCTTTACACCAGGGGGATACCCAAGGAAGACACAAGCTCGGGAACGCGGTTGGAACTTGGTACGGCGAGCTTTAAGGGTGGATGCAAAAGCAAGACATCCAAATACTCGAAAATGAGAGTAATCGACAGGAGATTGATAGAGAAGCTCAAAGGGGGATTTCTGATGTAATAAGGGAGATGGAGTTCGGTTGATTAGGAAAGTGGCGGTTAAAACGCAGTCAGTCCAGAATTGGATAGGAAGGTGGGATTGAAAATATAGAGCGCGGGCTACATTTAGCAAATGTTGATGTTTCCGTTCGACAACCGCATTCTGTTGTGGGGTTTCGACACAAGAAAACTGATGGAGAACACCCTTGGCAGAGAATAACTCTGAAAACTGTAGTTCAGGAGCATTATCAGATCGAAAAATCTTGATATTAATATTGAATTGAGTGTGCACCATATGGAAAAATTTCGGGATAACCGAAGAAACATCTGCTTTATTCTTGAGTAAGAACAACCAAGTGAAATGTGTGCAATCATCAACCAATGTAACAAAATATCGATAACCAGAATAGGAGGGTATATGGTAAGGTCCCCAAACATCACAATGAACCAAATCAAACGGAGAGCTGGACATGTGATTGTTGGAAACAAATGATAATCTGCGTTGTTTGGCCAGAGGACAAATAAAACATGGTGCAGTATTCAAATCACTAACATCACAATGAAGGTGACCTTGAAGAATAGAGAGCTGGCGAGAGGAAAGATGTCCCAGCCGATTGTGCCATACTTGAGTAGAGACCTGATTCACATATGTAGTAGCAGCAGGTGTATAAGAACTGGTATCAAGAACATATAAGCCTCCCACTTTGCTACCCTTGCCAATCGTTTTCTGAGTGATAACATCCTGAATCAAGAAATGATGAGGAAGAAAACCAACAGTGAGAGAAGAGTCCTGGGTTAGAGCTCCCACAGAGAGTAAATTAAATTTGAATTGTGGAACTAATAGGACATTCTTCAAAACCAGTAGTGGGCTAAGTTGGATATCACCAGATTGTGTAACAGGTATAGTCGTGTGATCTGGTAGTGTAACAAACGAATGTAGAGCTGGTTGTAGAGATATGAAGCTAGAAGCCGTGGCACAGATATGTTGAGTAGCTCCAGAGTCAACAATCCAATATTGGCTAGAACAAGGGGATGGAGAAGAAAATACAGATAAACTAGTACCTGTTGTGTATGTATGAGGAGGAGTATCCTGAGTATTCTGAGTATGGGTGAAACAAAAAACCGAAGAACCGAAAAAACCGAAAAAACCGACCGGAATTTTCGGTCCCGGTCGGTCTAGTACTCCGTTCGGTCGGTTTCGGTTCTGCTCGTAAAAAATATTCAGTTTTCGGTTCGGGGTCGGTTTTCTCATATTCCGGCCGGACCGAACCGAACCGAACCGAAACCAAGTAGAAGACCGAACCGAACCGAATGGACCGGTGTTGACCGAACCGAAAGCTAGTATTGTTGTGGACCGAACCGTTCTAACCCCAAAAGTCTAAGGGGTTACACTGTATTTTTATGGCTAAAATTTTATTTTTACTGATTCTTTATGGCCCAAAATTATTACAAGCCCAAATTCAAGCCCAACCAAAAAAAACCGAAAATACCGAAAATACCGACCGGACCGAAAAGCCCCGAACCGACTTCGGTTTATTATTTTTTCGGTTGGGGTCGGTTCCACCGGAATCCTCCCCGAACCGATCGGTTCGGTCCGCTGTGGCCGGAAAAACCGACCGAACCGAACCGATTTCACCCCTAATTCTGAGTAGTGGTAGTAACATTTGCGGTTAACTGGTTGGAAAGGAGATTCATGAGTTGTTGACATTGGTCATGACTGAGATTCTGCATGAAATTCCCAACAGAGCTCGGTGATTCTGGTTTGTCAACTGCGACAGATGCTGAGTTGATGGCAGATGCTTGGTTGATGACAGATTTAGGAGCAGACAAATGCTCCTTTGGTTTTGGTGTAAAACCAGGAGGATATCCATGCAACTTGTAACACTTTTCCACCGTGTGGCCTTGCAAATTTCAATAGGTGCAAACAGGCCGTTCTCTCTTAGTATTCTTATAGCTACCAGTAGAGGTCGTGGATGCATAATTCCTTCGACCAGTATTATCAGTTCGAAGAGCAAAGGCCATGGGATTATTGGAATCCTGATTATTAGTATGAGGAATAACTCCAATTTTCCGCTGTTGTTCTTCTTGAGAAACTAAAGAAAATACCTTGTTAATAGGTGGAAGAGGATCCATGAGTAGCAATTGGCCACGTACTTGAGAAAAAGAGTCATGAAGTCCCATGAGAAAGGACATAACATACTCCATTTGATAATGGGACTGCAGATTGGCAACTCCATTACAGGTGCACTTACCGCAAGTACATACGGGCCTGTGATTGCTAAGTTCTTCCCAAAGTGTTTTGAGTTTAGTGAAATAAGTACTAACATATTGCTGGTCTTGAACTAGATTCATCAGATCACGTCTTAGTTGGAAAATCCTAGGGCCGTTTCGTTGCTGAAATCGATCTTTTAGATCGAGCCAGATATCAGAGGCAGATTATTCAGCATATATGACACTAGCTGAAATTTCCTTAGAGATGGAGTTGAGAATCCAAGATATGACTACGTTGTTGTTTCTAATCCAAGAACGAAGGAGTACCTCATCACCAGTTGGTTTAGGAATGGATCCATCAAGGAATCCCAATTTGTTTTTCACGGACATAGCTATCGTCATCGCACGGCTCCAGGATGGATAATTTTCACCAGTTAATGGTTGAGAAACCAGGACTAAACCTGGACCATCAGAATGGTGAAGAAAGTAGGAGCTGGAATGCTCATCGATGGTGGATTGTCCAGAATCAACTGAATCCATGTTCAGTGGAAGAAGAAGGAATAAGCAAATTAACAAACACCTTCTGTGCAAAGAAGGGTTTTATCAGCGAAAATCAATTTTTCGCTCTGATACCATATTATCGTTGAAGAAGAGAGGGAGAAACATTCATATTCTTATTCAACAGTTTCTCACATACAGAAAAAGGAAAAGCCATGCTTCTTTATATAGAAGACTAGCCGTAACAACTTGGTAACAAACTAGCTAACAAACTACTAACGTGCTAACACTAGCTAACAAACTAACAGAAGGAAAACGGGACTAACAAACTGAAAACAAACTATGGAAAAACAGTATAATTCGTAATAATAACGGTTGCCAAGAAATGGGTGTAAAAGGCAAATTGAGGATATTTGAAAGATGATTATGAGCTTGGAATCATCATCATATTTTTGGTGAAACCCAAAAAATGAGGTTAAACCCCTCTCCATTTTATTCATCTCACCCGTGGTTTTGGCAACGAAATATAGTGTTTTCTCACAACTTTTTTTATTTGGTTGGGAAAGGTGTTTTGGCTTTGCAATAGCATGCTATTGACAGGATATGGATCTGCAATAGTGATTGGAGCTTCTTCTTCCTTCGTAACTAGCAAGCTCGTCACTGTATGTTGTATAACTCAACAAATAACCATTCAAGTTGTGAACACTGTTTGTTTAATATACTAACACCATTGTTTCAGATATTAGGCCATTGTGCACTAGCTTTATCTCTTTGGATCCGAGCTACATCTGTTGATCTTGACAGCAATGCATCAATACATACACTTTATATGTTCTTTTGGAAGGCAAGTGAATTACATTTTAATCGGTCAATTAATCGTGTTATTGAGGAAAAAAACACTTAAAGTCTCAAAAGTTACTCCATTTGACTATTGTCTTACCGACTTAATTTCATGTTAAACATTTCACTAATCCTGTTTTGCAGCTATTTTATGCCGAATACCTTCTTATTCCTTTCATACGTTGAGAGAATCCTTTTACGTGAATACCTAAAGCCAGCCCCAAGAATTAAGAGGCAAATGGAGCACCAAATGGAAGGGTGATGCCCTTGGACATCTGTTTCTTTGTTTGAAATCTAGTCTGTAAATTTGTGTGCGCCTTTTGTTGTACTTTTATAAAGCAACACAGAGAGAGATCTAGATGGTTTAATTCTTGTAACATATGAATTTTATTCGATAAAAGTGTGGACTTTTCAAATTAAATTTGTGAATCACCTCTAGTTGTTCTTGTTTGAGATTCTCGAGTGCCTTTCCATTTGTGATATCAAAGCATCGACAACATGATCTAGGCACATCGAAGATCTCTTGTTGTCTTACTTGAAATCAATTTTCTATGGGTACAGTCCATAACACAAATTATGTACAAATGTGAGTTGGCGTGATATATAATTAAATTTTTTAATTTTTAAAAAGTGGAGCCTACATAACTTTTCAGCACCCTATTTTTTCTCTCATGTTACTTCTTTCACATTCCAAGCCAACCCAAGCAAGAGAAAGACTCCGCACCACCACCATCGATCGAACCGGCACCGACCAAACCTGGAAGACAATTTACCCAATCAAGGTCTAGCCTTGATTGGGTAAGGCTACCCTATTTGGGCTGTGGTTTATATTTATTCAAAAATTTTGTCTTTATTCATTTTTTTTTTTGCATTTGTTGTTTAAATCTCAATGTTTTGTAGTTTATTGGTCCGTCTTGATGAAAGGAATCTAATGAGTATAAAATTGTGCCCAAAAGTTAAAAAAAAGTCACTAAAGACGACGAATAAGTACAAAAAACTCTGTTTTTTTATTTATTTTTGTCTTTTTTGAACTTTTTTCAAATTTAGCCGATGATTGATAACTTTTCTGAAAGTTCTTGTCGAGATGAACCAATAAATCAAAAAAAATTGATGAAAAACAAAAAATTGCAAAAAAATTTCAAATAAGGACGAAAAAGATTTCAATAAATAAACACATAAAAACCACAGCCCAAATAGGGCATTGGGGCATATGATTTATTTCCAAGACTTTTTATACTGTCAGATCAACATAAGGCAACAATAGAAGAAATCACGTTGTCACAAATACATGGAGAAGTTGGAATCACCTTTAGAAGACAACTATTTGACAGGGAAAAAATACAATTGAATACTTTGATCTCTTACATCAACAACTTCCACATAGACAGAGTCAAACAAAACTACCTGGTGCGGAGAGGTGATCTTCTCAACGGATACTCAGTGAAAGGGATGTACCTGGAATGGGAAAGAGAGGCTTTTCAAACACATTCTACCCTAGAGTCAATTTGGAAATGCGATTTCCCTCCCAAGGTAATTCTATGTATTTGGAAGGCAAGTAAGAATTGCTTACCTACTAAAGATATTCTGGGTAGCAGAGGCGTGTTGGTGGACCATCATCACACCCTCTGCCCTTTCTGTTCTCTTGATCTCGAATCAACGAAGCATATCCTCATTCACTGTAGAGTTGCCTGAAAAATCTAAGGATTCGAATGGTGGGGAGTGGCATGGTGTGTCCAACATGAGATAAGAAGCGTGGCTGAAGAGAGGTGCGCCAGTCGATTCAACAAGCTAGAGAAGATCATGGGGAGGCTCAGTATCTTCGCGACAATTTGGGAAATTTGAAGACAGAGAGTGTAGGTCTCACAAATGATCAAATGGTCAGTGGGCATATGGACCAAAGGAAGACTGGTTTAAGGGGAATCTCAATTTCGGATTCCTCTTGATGTGATTGTGGAAGTAGGTGGTCTGGATTAATGTGGGTGGGATGGGGATGGGTTGCCGGTGGTTTTTTTTCAGGGGCTATGGGATGATTTCTATTTTTGGCTAAAAGGGATTGGTGTTGGCCAATTGGGCTGGTTTTGAGTTTGCTAGCCAAGAGGTCGGTTTCTTTTGGGGCTTTGTGGCGTAGCTTGGCCTTTGTTTTGGTATCTTGCCAACGCTTAGGTTTGTCTTAGGATCTTGTAACTCTGTTTTATTATGTATTCAATATTCTTCTGTGTGGATCAAAAAATAAATAAATATTGAATATAGTGTGGCGATTGTGGTTTAAAATGTAAATGAAAAATTATTAGGTAATGGAAGTTAACCTATTGGACCTGTTTAACTCATCCAGGTGGAACTAATTTCACAAGGTATCCAAACTTTGTAGTCTGGCAGAGCTAAAACTTTGGTATAAAATGTTAAATTCCTCTCTCCTTCAGGTATTTTTTTAAGGTCATTTTTCACGGATACCTTAAAAACATGTTTTAAATATATTAAACAATTCGGATCGTCAATATTTGATTAGAAAATAAAAAAATTCTTATTTTAGCAAAATGATAAATCTCTTGTTAAAAAACTTATTTAGAGTTTTGACAAATATAAAGACCTCTCGTAAGGTTTTTTAAATCATTATGTTCTCTCTTGGTTTGTTGCCATTTTGATTTTCCCCTTTCGCGTAAGAATCTTAACAAAAGCTGTTGTGATGACACCAGTTTTTTTAATCAATAAAACAAGAATTTTAAAATTATTAACTAATATCCCTTTCAGTTCAATATTCATTACTTTTCGTCTTTTACAATCCGAATATTTATTTAAAAATAACTCTTTCTTAGGAAATGATTCCTTAGAGCATGTCAAGAAAGAATAATGCTATATACACATTCTTTAGCTTACATCCGTTCACATCCTGCATACACGATACATGAACTCCACTGTAACGACCCGCCCCTGCCCTGTACAATATTATCCGCTTTTGGCGCCCAAACCCCATGGACTTCCCAGTAGGTCACCCATCCCTGGATTGCTCCAGGGTGAGCACGCTTAACTGTGAAGTTCCATTTGGTGTTGGCGCCATCACGGCTTTAAAAGGCCTTGTACAAGGAAAGTTCATAATCTTATAAATACCACCGAACTTACATCCACCAAGCGATGTGGGATCCTTGACCACCCATCCGGACGTCCCACTGAGACACCATCTCCCAGACGCCGGCCTCACAGCTGGCACGACGACCTGGCTAGGGTGTCACAATGGTCGTTATAAATGGTATCAGAGCTTGCACCAACCGAAAATGTGGGAAATCTCGGCCCCACACGAGGACGTGTGTTCCTAAGTGGGGGAGATTGTGACACCCTAGCCAGGCCGTCGTGCCAGCTGTGAGGCCGGCGTCCGGGAGATGGTGTCTCAGTGGGACGTCCGGATGGGTGGTCAAGGATCCCACATCGCTTGGTGGATGTAAGTTCGGTGGTATTTATAAGATTATGAACCTTACTTGTACAAGGCCTTTTAAAGCCGTGATGGCGCCAACACCAAATGGAACTTCACAGTTAAGCGTGCTCACCCTGGAGCAATCCAGGGATGGGTGACCTACTGGGAAGTCCATGGGGTTTGGGTGCCAAAAGCGGATAATATTGTACAGGGCAGGGGCGGGTCGTTACATCCACCCATTTAACTCTTAAAAGAAAATCAAAAATCAAAAAAAGTAAATCAAAATCTCAAACATATAGGCAGGGCGTGAGCGAGTGTAAATCAAAAGATATGTACGTAGACTTAGTGGTCAAGAAACTAGTGTCAATTAAAATTATCAAGCGCATATAGCTAAATATTTTCGTCTTTTACAACCACTCATTTGCAAATTTTCTTGAAATAGATATAAATTTTATGAAGATTCGGTCAAAAATCCATAACAATGGACTTTTAGCCTAATAAGTTCATCTCAAACTAAATTACGGACTGAAGTTCTTTTGGCACATAAGTTTTAAAAATACCCTTCTAGTAAACACACGATGATGTTATCTGTTCGTTAGATATAAAAGCGATTATTTCATTAAATAAAGTTACCTATTAGTGTTTGTCAGTTAATATTATTTGTCGCTTTTAACAAATATATTAACAAATAAGTTTATCTATTTTATTCGATCACTATATCTATTAGTATTTATTAATGAACATTTCTGTCGATTTAAATAGATACTCTAACAAACAACGTTATTTGTCAGTTTCTGAAATAGAAATGTTATCAGATAAAATTATATGTTTTATGTTTTCTAATTTGACTAACAGATATACCAAATCAACATATAATATATCTAACTCGCCTATTAAGAAAATAACTTTATTTTTTAGTTTTGAAATAATAATTCTATTAGATAATTAAAGTTATCTATTAGTGTTTATCAGCTAACATCATTTGTCGCTTTTAACAAATACCTTATACAAATAACGTTATATGTTAAGTTTTGAAATAATAATGTTATCAGATAAATTTATCTCTTTACGTTTAGGGACAAATTCATCTATAAAAAGACATTAAGCGTAAAAATTTCTCAAACAATAAACCTTGACTCATAAATTAAATCAACACATCCTCTCACATATTCCAAAAATTGCGCCGAGAACCACACTAAAATTAAAGTATTAATCATCCTCTCGGGCATTGTTTTGATATTGATCCTCTGTGGCTATGCCCTTGACTATGATTGAGAAAAGGACAATAATACACATTTCAATATCCTTTCCCAAATGGGGCAAAAATATTTTATTTGAATTTCAACACCCAAGAAGGTGTTTTCCAGATTCAGAAATCAAAGGTAAAATAATGCACTAAACAATCGGGTACAAGATTTGGAAAACTGTAGTGCAGTTTTTTTAAGTACACATGTATTACAGGCAAAACGACATATTTTTGTTCACATTACTCTCGAAATTATATCGTTTTAACTTATCACGCGAATTGTTATCAAAATACGGGGATCAAAATGATATAATTTTGAAGACTAAACAGACAAAACTATATCGTTTTGCTCGCACTATATGCGAACTAATCAAACTTTTGGTACCTAAATAATTAAACCTTGCCCACGTTGGCGGTCAAGTTTGGACATGGACTCCCATTAAAACCTCCGGCATAACGAATTTTTTGTTATATTCAATGGTTATTATTTTATGTATCCATCAGGCTTGCACATGGAAGCCCATCAGGTAGGGCATAAACGATTTGTGCATACATTGTATAGTTGTATCCAAGGGTGAAAGTTTAAATCGAAAAATCGAACCGAATTGGTAAATCAAAATGAACCGTTTGATTTTTTAATCTAATAGGTCCGGTTGGATTCGGTTTGAGATTTCTAAAAAATTTCGGTTCGGTTATTGGTTTTAGTCACCTAAGAACCAAACCGAACTGGACTGGTTCCTATACTAAACTCTAAAACATAAAAAATCTAGGTTCATATATGTTTTTTTAAGTCTCGAACTACTTTTCGTTTGGTTTTAATTTTTTACGGAGCTTTAATTATACTATGATTTAGAATTTTGTATATTAACTTTATTGGCCTTAAATTTTTTGAAGGTTTTTTAAATTGGGCTTAGGCCTAATCAAACTGACAACCGATTTTAAAATAAAAATTAATTTGAATTTTATCCATTTGACATGGGCCTCTTAATTTCTTAGAAGTTTTTTAAATTTTGGATCTAAGTCCAACCAAACCGAACCAAAGCCGGACCGAAACTAAACCAAAACCAGTAAAACCAAACCAAAATAGCTCGGTTCGGTTTTAGTGTACAAAACTTCAAACCGAAATTACCGATGTAGTCCGAATTTTTCAGCCAAACGGGACCGGTTTCACCCCTAGTTGTATATATACATCTGCTGGAGATCTCTGCGTGTTTTTGTTTGGAGGAGAGAGAATCATGATTCAGTCCAGTACATGTTCATTCGTCCTCCCTTTAAAATCCTCGCTCCAAAATCAAGGTGTGCTACCTAACAAATTCTTTCTTCTAAGCTCAATACTTTTGCTTGATTTTGTTCTGAATTTTCGTTAAACTAAGAAATTTTTATGGGTGTTGGTTCTTTCTGCAATTTGCTTCAGGTATTCTAAGTTTGAGTTGTTTGATTAATCGATTTAAAGGTTTCTGTTTTTCATCTCATTAATTTCATGCTCTAGAGTCACTTTAACACCTCCTTTGGATTTAATACTTTAGCCAGAAAAAGGATTATATATAATTTTCGCAATCACTCATTTGGATTGAGTGATTTAGGGGGTGTTTGGGAGCCTATTTTTTGTATTTTTTATTCTCATTTTTCGATTTCGGTTGTTTGGGAGCCAGTTTTCAGAATGAGTTCTGCAGAACTCATTCTCCATTTTCAACTTTAGAAGCAAAAAACTCAAAAAGAGGTTTAGACCTCCTTTTTGCATTTTTATTCCCATTTTGCATTCTATTACTTTTGCAAAATGCATTCTGCACATTTCTCCCAAACACTATTCCCAAATTCAAAAATCATTCTGGCCATAATCTAAAAAGCTAAAAAGCCAAAAAGTCAAAAATAAAAAGCTAAAAAATAGGCTTCTAAACACCCCTTAATGAGATGTAGTGGGAAATTTTAACAAAAAATGATTCATTCCCCAATCTTCCTACAGGTTAATTAATGGTCAACCCTCAGGCAGGTTGGAATTAGGATTGTGATTTTGGAGGGGTTGAAATTTTTGTTTTTTTAAGAAAACGAAGGGTTGAATATAATTTTTTTTAAAATTATGCCTAGGCTTTAAATTTGTTTGAAATTTGAGGAGGGAGGGGGCCCTCCCCGGCCCCCGCATGGTTCCACCCCTGCCCTCAGGTGTTCGGGTCTCAGATGGCACATGGTAGGATGGGTTTCTAATTAGATGCCAACTTAGTTGTGATGTGTGTTGATTTGTCGTGATGCCTCATGTCTGATTCGCTATAATCTTTGTATACTATTCGTCAAAGGTTAATAAAGTTCTTTTCCAATAAAAGAATGGATCTTTAATAAATATCATTATGCTAAACCGGCTTATTCATAAATCATCAAACTCAACCATCCACTAACCAAATTATATATCCATATTTTGATACTTACATACATTTTTTGTACATGAGCTAATGGTGGTTTGGCAATAGAAATTTTGAAATGCCGTTAGTAACTTTATGGATGTCTTTAGTAACATGTTAATAAATTTTAGGATGGGGTTCGTAATATTTTGAGTTAATATATAGCAATATTAGTGGTGCGTTAGTTATTTTTAGTATGGCTAATAGTAAATTTTGGTACGATGATAGCAAATAAGCTGTGGTAATATTGAATATAGGCAGCGTGGCCACTTCGTTTTGAAGTATTAATAAATATCGAATTATCTAAACTTTTGGACCTGTTTAACTCATGCAGTTAGAACTCATTTCACAAGATATCTAAACTTTTGTAGTCAGGCATAGCTAAAATCTTGGTGCAAAATGTTTATTTTTTCGTTAATTTATTTGTCTCGATGAGAAGAATTGAAAAAGCGCGCACAAGCGCGTGTATGTGTATGTATGTATATGTTTTGTTCCTCGTGCATTCGGCATAGGGGCTCCATCAGCTGCTAGAATGCAGTGATATCATGCCCAAATATAAATTGTAGACCAGGGCTAGGAAACGAGCAAGATCATCGGTCGTCACCATGAAATTTGGGAGAGGCCTATATAGGTAAGCACGACGGCAGAAGGATGGGTCAAGCCGATGGGTCTAGCACAATGAAGAACCCTATCCCAAAACCAAGGGATTTGCCACGTCAGTATTATTGAGTGGCATGGCTTGGCCACGTTACAAGCACCTATGTAGAATAGGTGACACAACTTGAGGCCATCAAGTCACGAGCTCATCACGAATTGACTTGGGTCTTAAGATAAGAATGACTATAAAAAGAACAACACAAAATTCTAAAGTCGTACGCCTTTTCTTACAACTTTGGATTTACTGTACTTTTTCGTACTCTGAATTAGATAATAACTTAACTGTCGGAATACCTTAACTCATTCTAATTCAATTGACAAGTACTTGAATAAACAAATGGAGTTCTTTGGGAAATTAGTTCTCAAACTATAAAGCTCTGTCTTTGTCCTTTCAAGACACAATTTGCATTGGCGCTGAGCATGAGCATGTAAGAATAAGCATCGATCCGCAAGCTTTCAATCCTCTAATTTCACTTAGAATAATCTTTGCTGCATCAAAAACTAACGACATAATCTATTGACTATATACATCAAATTGATAGTTAAGGACGAAATAAAAAAGAAATGTCTCTTAATATTTCCAATTCTTAAGTACTTATGTAGGCTGTGTTACACAACTTCAACTCCCGGCGAAGCGAATACAAAATTTTAGTTGTAGAAACAGCTTGAAGAACCCTTTCAGTGGGAGAAAAGCAATTATAAAGTGCAAGCTTTCAGAAAGCTTCCAGGATGAACATGTTGGATTATCAATTCCAAGTCTTATTTGGCATAAATTGATCACCCTCTACCGCTTTACGCGTCCATATAGTATTGTGGGAACTGTAAGTACTTCCATGAGCTCTCTCTCTCTCTCTCCCCCCATGACATCAACAAGCTATGTTCGGATGATTGTAGGGATGTCAACCCGAAGACTTTGAGTAAATTTGGGGTAGTAAATTAATTAGGTATTTAATGATTAATTGATTCACTTGTAAAGATGAAATCCGGCCTATGAAAGACCCAAATTCAATCCGATTCATTTATAAGGGTGGAGAGAAAACAACCCACCCATTAACCCTATTACATATTCATGTTTATAACTGCTTATTACATAAATTGAAGGTTATGCGATATTAATATATTTTGGATAGCAATAGTAGTAAAATTGTGGGTAAATCTCACTTAACTCCCCTGAGGTTTCTGATAATTACAGATAACTCTACCATAAGTTCTCAAAATACAGTTACCTCCCCTATGCTATGGATTTTAGCTTCATTTAGACCCAAACGTTAACTTTGTGTTAACTTTTTCCATTAGGGCTGATGTCACAATAGAAAATATTATTTTTAGGACGATTTTAGCCCTGATATCCCATCTCTCTCTCTCTCTCTCTCTCTCTCTCTCTACTCTCGGGTAAACATATTGTTTTTACTTTTTTTATTTATAATTTTTTTATTTGTCTCAAACTTTTTAAAAAGTTTATTTTTTTATCTTCTTTAGGTAGATATAACACTACATCTTTTTTAAAAAATTAATTTAATAATTTTTTATTCTTCTTGAGTTAAAAAGTTAATTTACTTTTAGTTAAAATAGTAAATTTTGTGATATATTTTTATAATTTTTTATTTGTCTAGACAAGTGGAATGGAAAAAATATAATAATAAAGATTGGAATTAAAAAATTTCTAGGTTTATGAAGATACTAGAAATAATAAAATATTACATTTTGAAAACTTTTCTTTGTTGTTAGAGAACTTTTTAGCATTTTGGTTATATTTTTCTACTTTCTAGATTCATTCATCAAAACAAATGATTAATTCAAAAAAATTGACACAAATTTTATTAAATTTTTTCAAAAAGACAAAATATAGTAACAAAATTAGATGAATTTTTATCCTAAGTCAGTAAATAAGTTAAAAATTAAAATCACTTTTTTATCTTAAACCCTCTTTTTTTATTTCAAAAAGTAAATATCTAGTTATGTTAGGCAAAAAAAGTAGCCAAAAAAGTTATTCTCTCTCTCTCTCTCTCTCTCTCTCTCTCTCTCTCTCTCTCTCTCTCTCTCTCTCTCTCTCTCTCTCTCAAGTAAAATAAATTATTATACAATTATTATTTTTAATTTTTTTTGGTTCGTCCTAACTTCTAAAAGAGTTGATTAATTTTTTGTTTTCTTCCAATTGTTCTTGTTGGAAAATTAAAACAAAAATAGTTTGAAATTTGTACAGTGGAAAAATTTAGTTCTCTCAAAAAAAATTGATAAAAGTTTAAATAGTGATAAATTAAAAAAATTATACAGTAAATAAGAGGAGCAATAATTGCAATTTGTTGTCAGAGCCGGCCCCGGTGTAAGCCCCAGGGCTCGGGCAACCCCCGGCACGGGGCAATCAAAAAAGATTGCAAATATAAAAAATATTTTAATTATTTTGTAAAAAAATTACTTTAGAGTTGCCTATTTCTTTTACATCATCGATCAAGCCCTTACATCACTTATGCTCCGTTCAATTGTCGAAAAAGTTGTACGAGAAAATTGTTTTAAAACAAATTAAAGTGAAGTGAAATAAAATAAAAGGAAATCTATATTCTTGTGTATGTTCATTTACCAAAAAAATCTTATAAAAAATAAAAATCACTTGTTCATTTATAAAAAAAAAAATAATAAACAAGGGGAATATTATTTTTTTTCTTGAATTCAATGGTTAGTTGTGAACGAAATTAATTTTAAAAGCATATATTTTCAAAAACATTTCTTTCAACCATCATGAAACTACTTCATAAAAATCAAAATGTCATCATTCAAGTTTAAATAATAATAAAAATATATTTGCAGTCCATTAAATTAAACAAATAACAATATAAACATATATTTTCATTCCAGTAACTAAACTAATGAGAGAAATAGTATGTGTTTAATATATTAGATATGTATATCATATATAAATACAATGGAATATATATATTATGTAACATAGTAGATGAACTTAGATATATACATAATATATTAAATACGTTACACTAACATACATATTAAAGACTAACATACGTTCAGTTTTTTACAACTTTCACTTTGAACCCATTGTATAAAATATAATATATGACTACAATATATTAAATATGTATAACATATGTATCACTATAGTTTTGGTATATAGTTCGGACTACCATGTCACATGAGAGATTTAATGAATTGTCTATGATTTTAATCGACAATGAATACTTGAATAAGTTAAACTATAATAATTTAATTGAAAAATTTGTTTCAAAAAATGCAAGAATAAGTTTTTTTTTTTTGAATCGGATCGTGCTAATGATAAAACATTATGACTAGGGTTGTATTTTGATTTTGAAGTTTTTATATAATTCAACATAAAAGTGTAATGTAACCTTATTTTTATTTTTGTTGTTGTTTGATTGTATTTTTTAAAATTTTATTATGACTTAATAATATTAAATGGGCAACTAATTTAAGGCAGAGCTTGGACAACCCAAATGTCGGGGCAGGCCCTGTTGTTGTCAAATGAAAAAATTTGTTTTCAAAGAAGTGTTTGTCGAGGGAGATCAAATTACTAATTCCATCCCATTTCATCCGCTGCCATTCCTGATAGGGGAGGTAACGGCAGTTTCAAAACCTATAGGGGAGACATTTATAATTACTAGAAATCTCAGGGGAGGTTAGTGAAATTTATCCTAAAGTGATTAGTAATTTTGGGGGGATCGTAGTACTTTCTCGAATGTTACTAAATTTGGAGTGACCTTAACAAGTTTTGGTGTGACATGAGTCAATTATGGATAGCGTAAGCAATTTTTGTTGTGGTAATAGTGAATGTCGTGCTCTTGATACTAGTTTGTGGACATTAATGAATAACATATTGGATATAAAGGCAAACTCTCTTAATGCACTCATTTAACTGACTAATAGCGATGATGAGTCAAATTGGAGGATGTAGTGTGGTTTCTTGTGGTGCACGTTATTTTGTCTGTTTTGTTTTCAAAACTACATCTTTTTTATCCATATGCATTTTGATAACAATTCGCGTGATAAATAAAACGATATAGTTTCGAGAGTGAAATGGGCAAAACTACGCTGTTTCGCCCGCACTACACGCACATTATAGAAAACTGTACTGCGGCTCCCCCAAATCCGAGTTTGACACCCTAAAATGGTTGGAATCTAGTACGCGTGTTATCTTGTGGATCGAACTAGATTTTGTGTGCTACCACCTTAACAGGGTGATTAGGGTGCGAAAATCAGATTTGTACTGAATTTATGGAGAGTCTTGAGCCATGCTCTCATTCCTCTCAAGATTACTCTCATCTAAATAAGACTTCTTTTTTTTAATCCGCAAAATGAAGCCACATAGAAATAAGAATGAAGTTACCCGAGTCCCCATCTCCGCCCGACACATCAGAACGGGCTAATGTACATAGAACCCATTTGTTGGCAAGATACCAAAAACGTTGGAGTGAGAACAAGTTTGCTTCGTGTTGTTGGCTTACATGAGTTTAATTACCCACTTTGCTTCATCAGGCTATAGGAATAGCAACAGTTTCTGTTCTTCCTTTGGAATCAACTGCTGATCTTTCCCTGCCATTTTTTGTTGGATTCTTGAAGGTATGTTTTAGTAGATAAATAGGATCACTAGCTAGTTTCATTTTATACGTGAAATATTAATGAGCAGTTTTCGTTACAATGCAGGCATTTGTGCCAATTATTCTAATGACCATCTACGCGAACGGAATTAATCAGGTGTATGATGTTGATATAGACAAGGTAATTAACTAAACAATTTCGTAGCGATCGATCAAAGTATTCAATATTTGTCCGATGAACTTCTCATGTATGTATTCTTCGCTGTCAGATATTTACGGTTATTTTATGTCCATTTGAGAATGGGGGAGTCAGAGTGTGTTGCGTGTCAAAATGATGTTATTTTTTAGCACCTAAAACATTGCCTGAAAATTATTCAATCAGTGCCCGACTGTGCATAATGCACCCCATTTCCGATATTTTGTGTCTCTCTTTTGAGTATACTCTCAAACAAATTTGTCCCTCTATTTATCTGTAATACTTTCTATCAGAGAAATCAACTTTTGAACCATTATTTTCCAAAAATAGAAGTGCAAACGTAGATTCCATCAAATCAAAAGTGAATCGAGGAATTCGTCTATCCGATTCATCAATTTGGTTCAACAATCACAAGATACACACCACATATATATAGTCTATACACTTATAATTGGTGACTATTTTTTATTCATGAAAGCAATGACTAATTGAATCTTCGAGATTAATCGCGCAAGAGAAATTGTAAATCGTATAATTCTAATGACTATTTTCTTTTAGTTGCTTCTAAGCTTCTTCTTTTTTTTGTGTGTGTATTTAGGTGAACAAGCCTTATCTTCCACTGGCTTCAGGGGAACTTTCAATGGAGTCTGGAAAAGCAATTGTCTTTTTAGTTCTGTTAATGGTTCGTAAATCCGATGCATAGTAGATATACATTCATGCCACCAATAAAATCAGACTTATTATCGTAACTTAATTTATTTTTTATTTAATTTCTAATTTCTCACAATTTTTGTTTTTGTTTTTCCTACTTTGTTATTATTTATATAGATTATTGATTTGTCTCGTCGGAAAAAATCCTAAACTTGAAAAAAGTTCAGAACAAATAAAGAGAATCTTGAAAACCTGTTTGTTTTACATGATTTTGCCCTTAATAATTTTTTTAAGTTTTTGGTTTTATTTTCTACTTCTTAAAGTCCTATTGTCCAGACTACCAACAGTTTATAAAAATTGAACGCAAAACTAACAAAATAAAAAATCATACTTTTGAATAAATACAATGAATCATGTTTCACTATCATTAATAGTTTCCATTGTCATCTCAGAGTTTCACAATGGGAATCATGTTTCAGTCACCACCGCTGCTTTCTGCCCTTGTCGCTAGGTTTCTGCTCTTAAGTGCGTATTCTGTTGAGGTAAATTCCACAACCTTTTTCTCTATATATATGGAACATGGCAGTATGGTGGTCGCCGGTCGGGATGGTACGCCGATGGTCTAGTACTGCTACAAGGCCGGTAAGGGACGTACTGACTGGTACCGAATGATACAATATGAGATAAATAACATGGTCGTAATAACCCATGTGTTAATTAATTTAGATCAAATTGACAAAAAAACAATAAATGTGAGAATCTATTACAAATTTACAATCAATGTTATATGTATCGTGCTGTACCGTATCATACCTGTACGTACCCGCCCATCTTTGTACTCTTCCAGCCACGATGTCATTATGAGAACATGAAAAAAAAACCAAAAAAAAATTGAAAACATGAAAACAATAAAAATTTAAAATTTAAAATTTAAAAGCAAAGACAGTAAAATAGAAATAAAAATAGCCATTATGAGATAGTAAATAGTAATTAAAAAAACTAATACAGAGAAATAGATGTAACAGTTGGAAAAGGAAAAAAAAGCAAAATGCTGAAACAATAAAACAAAAAATAGAAGCAAAAAAACCATAAATATAGAGACTTGAAATACATTTAAAAAAAAGTATGAAATGCGAAAAATTGTAATAAAGGAAAAACATAAAAAGAAAAGAAAAGAAAAATGCAAAAAAGAATAGGATTGATGAAACAGAAAAAGACAAATGAAAACAGAAAATAAGAACAAAAAACAAGAAAATGAAAACATGAAATAAAAAAAAATTGAAAATTGGACAGCGAAGACAGTAAAATAGAAATAAAAATAGACGTTATGAGATAGTAAATAGTAATGAGAAAAAAGAATACAGAGAAATCGATATAAAAGTTTGAAAGGGTAAAAAAAAAAAAAAGCAAAAGGCAAAAAAAAAACAAAAAAACCATAAATAGAAAGACCTGAAATAAATTTAAAAAAATGTATGAACACCGAAAAAATTGTAGTAAAGAAAAAATATAATTGGTCAACTAGGGATATTTAATTTCTCCATAAAAAGACTAAAAATTTGGTGAACCATATATATCAAATGATGATTTCATTTGAAATGAGTTTAATCATGCATCAAAATGGTCATTAATCAAACTGATTTGCAGTATCAACTCTATAAAATCAAGAACATGGATTATTGATGAAGTAACCATGTCTTCTTAAATTTGTTGTAGCTTCCTTTACTCAGATGGAAAAAAAATTCATTCCTCGCCACAATATGCATCTCAATTCCGAGGGCATTTGAAAATGTGGCCGTCTTCATGCATATTCAGGTATTTGCAGATTATCCTTTTGAATAAAGGACACTTCTTTGAAAGAATCACCGGAGTTGCTAATGAAGGTTAAAAAATCTACAGAAATATGTGCTCGGTAGACCAATTGTGCTCACAAAATCAGTGGTAGTTGCAGTAGCTTCCACATGCTTGTTCTCTGCTACTTTTGCACTATTCAAGGTAACTCTTAATTTGTATGTATTCACACACTCAGCATATAAAGCTTGAAGAATATTGTATTGATTAATGTGTAAACATAGTATAAAAGAGGTTTTATAGTATACATATATACACATACAATCGAGTGACCTCTAAGTAATCTGTATCGATACTTCTTACAAATTTATATATCTGCCCATCAGTTCTTATGAAAGACTACAGAGTTTGTCTATGTTTACTCGTCAGAAATACCTTCAATTTATAAATATATTAGAACTGAGAGATATATTAATTGTTAAGAAATATGACTATGAGTATAATTCTAAGTAAATATAAAAACCTGCAACTTTTAGTAAGAGTTGTGGATTTGGAAGATTTTTCCTAATTCTAATTTTCAGAAATACCCTCATTTTTGTAAAGAATTTAAACTATGAGACATATCTATTTGTTAATGATAATTTGCAGAAATAACCTCATTATTTGGTCATGGACACCATGTAATACTTTCTTTGTAGAAGATATTACTAGTTAAGTTCTTTTGTTTTGTCTAGAAATAATTGCTTTGCATTTAAATGGATAACAGGACATAACTGATATAGATGGCGATAGAGACCATGGAATTAAATCATTGGTTATGATCCTCGGGAAAGAGAAGGTTAGCTATCAAACTAAATACTTTCGATTTTGCTACTTTTTTGTGTTAACGGTTGCCAAGAAATGAGTGTAAAAGGAAAATCGAGGATATTTCAAAGATGATTATGAGTTTGAAAACATCATATTTTTTGTGAAACCCAAAATTGAGGTTAAACCCCTCTCCGTTTATTCGTCTCACCCATGATTTTGGCAACCAAATATAGCGTTTTCTCACAACTTTTTTTTTATTTGGTTGGAAAAGGTGTTTTGGCTTTGCAATAGCATGTTATTGGCAGGATATGGATCCGCAATCATGATTGGAGCTTCATCTTCCTTCTTAACTAGCAAGCTTGTCACTGTACGTTATATAACTCAACAAATAACCATTCAAGTTGTTAATATTGTTTGTTTACTATATATAACACTATTGTTTCAGATATTAGGCCACTGTGCACTAGCGTCATCTCTTTGGGTCCGAGCCACATCTGTTGATCTTGACAGCAATGCATCGATACATTCACTTTATATGTTCTTCTGGCAGGCAAGTGAATTACATCTTAATGGGTCAAGTAAAGAGTTTAATAATTTGATCTAATTAAAAATAAAGTATAATTTAGTTTATAAGGTATATTGAAACAGGCCAAATTTTGGACCCGAGAACCACTTCATGCCTTTGGACCTACATGCTTTGTCAATTAGTCGTGTTATATAATCTACTTTAATTATAGATCATATCTCAAAGGTTACTTCACTCAACTCTTCTCTTATTGGCTAATTTCATGTTAAATATTTCTTTAACCTTGTTTTGCAGCTATTTTATGCCGAATATCTTCTAATTCCTTTCATACGTTGAGAGAATCATTTTATGTGGTCACCTACAGACATCGCCAATTTTCTTTGTTTGATTGATTGAATGATTCAGTCGATGAGTTATTTAGTGGTTGAAGCAAGTTGTTTTACAACCCATTCGGAATGTTGATGCATTTGGACATTAATTTGTTTCTTTGTTTGAAATCCAGCCAATAAATTTGTGTGGTCCTTTTATTGTATTTTTATGGGAAGCAAATGAGTGAGTGTGATGTTCCGTCCCACATCGAAAATCTACGTGGGTGATTCTGGGTATATACGGAACCATGTAAACTACTACTAATAATTTAGGCTTAAGTATTTTGGACCACGTGGTTGGGCTGCAACAAGTTGCTAGGTCAGTGGTTTACATAGGGTGTTACAAATGGTATCAAAGCGACCCATGTACACGATCGAGTGTGAGGCCAGGACTTTGTTTGGTCACTAGAGAACAGACCCGGGGGTTAAGCCGTGGTAACTCTAGTATTCAACCCCTTCGCAAGGTCTTAAAGATAGAGAGATTGTGATATCTCGTCCTACATCGAAAGTCTACGTGGGTGATTCTGGGTATGTAAAGAACCATGTAAACTATTACTAATAACTTGGGCTTAAGTATTTTGGGTCACGTGATTGGGCTGCAACAAGTTGCTGGGTCAATAGTTTACATGGGGCATTACAGTGAGAGAGAGAGAGAGAGAGAGAGAGAGAGAGAGAGAGAGAGAGAGAGAGAGAATTTGAAACTTTGTTTCTCACTTTATTAGGAAAATATGTAAAATCTTCTTTTGAATCAATGGTGAGGTATATTTTGCATTTTTTGAAACTTTTGTAAGACAACATCAGTAATATTAACATTGAATTTTTTTCAAAAACTTTATCAATTCAATAAAATTATCACGGTTTTTCGAATCAATGGATTATCATGACTTCTAAGAGCACACGATTATTGAAAACTTAGCCACTGAACACTCTCAATCGTTGCCATAAGGCGTAAGCCGCAACTTATTTTTCTAAATTTCTGCCAAAGTTTGTGCATTTATTTTGAACGGGCTTAAAATGAATTGGGCCCCAAATAATGGGGCGGGCTAAGATTAGTTATACAAAAATTTTACATAAAAATAAATAATCTTGCCTCGGTTAGACCCACCTTAGCCTTCCACTATTTTTGTCCTTGGAGGTGTGGTTCCTCCTAGATCTCATGTTTGAAATTTCTTCGGTGTTATTAACTCTTATGAAATTAGTTTATACAACTCAAAGTTCTGGTTTTAAATAGACCACCGCTGTTATTCGATAAAATTGGTCTTTCATAAATTAATCGAGATGTGCATAAGCTAGAAATATATATATATATATATATATATATATATATATATATATATATATATATATATATATATGTATATGTATCATGTGATGGGTTTATTCTTCCAGCACTCCTCGAAGTAAATTGGGCCCGTATGAGGTAAATTATAGCCAACGTCCTCCTGCATTCCATTTGTTCTAGTTGAGTCTTGAATTGCATGACTTGTACAATTTAATCCTTGAATTTAACTGTGATCTCCGTGGTTATTGTAAATTCCTCACCAAAACAAATTCACCCATTTGAAAACTAAGCTTATAAGCCACCAAATGACCATCTAAAATAATTTTTTCACTCTCTAGTTTTCTCGTCTATCCAAAGATAATAATGAAAGCTGAAGTATTCAAATAAAAGTTTTCATTATCTCCCAAGATTTGTGGGTGTGGTCGAGCGAGGTATATTGAACCAGACTCGCAAAAGAGAAGATATATACCAAATCTCATAAAACAATACTTAAAGAACCCCGGCGGAAAAATAAATGACCGTACATTGTACTTGATTTATCAAGGCATTGATGTATCAAGGTTTGAGAAAATTTCTTTCACCGCCACCACAAAGGCACATTTGGACTAGTTGAGTTTCATCTTATAGACGCCTTTGAGGATGTTGAAAGTTGCTTGGAGATGTTGTAGGTGTGTCCGTAGTTGTTCGGGTTTCACTAGCATGTCATTGATATACACATTTATGCTTTGCTCAAGCAGTTTAGGGAGCATCTTGGTCACCAACCTTGCATACGTTGTGCTTGTATTTTTCAATCCGAATGACATGACTTTGTAGTCCCATTGTAGTGATGAACCCCATTTTCTTCTGGTTGGGCATGTACATGACAATTTGGTGATAGCTCTTGTACGCATCTAGGAAACTCATTCAGTGTCGCTTCAGCCTTGTAGTTTAGGCCTGTGAATTCAATGCAAACCCTCAATTTTTCATTCTTCTCGTGTCACGACCACCATGATTGATAGCCTTTCAGTGTATAAAACCTCTGTGATGGTTTGGGCTTGAAGTAGCTTCTCCATATCTTTGTTGACCCTATCCGTGTGCTAAGCCATGGGCCTCCTACTTTTCTATTTCAGTACTGCATGCATGTCCTTATTCACATTGGATCGACGAATTAACATTTCTTATAGCATCCAGGAAAATACCTCTATATTGTTCACGAGGAATCCCACCATCACCGACTACTCTTCCCCGATTAGAAAGGCTTTGATCGTAAAGTACTTCTCAACATCATTGGGATCAATGCGAACCCTTTTCAGTTGATCTAACGTCTTCTACTCAAGGTTTACCCCAATGTCCTCCAGGACAGGTTGGTCAGCTACCTCTATCAAGTGACATGCTTCCAATTTGTTCTCCTCTTAACACCATTAGCAATACTCAAGTAGCCGACTGGCTGCCCTGATCACTGTCTGAATTCCCTTGGGTGTGGCGAATTTGATTCTCTAGTGGAAGGGACAACTTTCAAGCTGGATATACAAACTCTCCCCATGATCACGTTGTACATAGAGGGGATGTCGGTTACTATAATGCCCTGAGTTTCGAAGACATTAAATATAAGGAATTGACTAAAAACAAAAACAACCCTTCATTTCATAATTGGTAAAAGGGTCTTGCTAATTACTTCCTAATGGACGGTAAATAATATACACAAAATACCAAACAAACACGAATACCAATACATATTTTATGGATATCAATATAGAGTGGTGGGAGCTCTTTTTGTTGTTCTTGGTGATTTCTTGTGCATTTTGCTCATAGGTCTTGTGATTTTCTTACTTTGTAATGTGCTAATTGTGAAAATTGTCTAGTTTTCCAAGGGAACCGTGCTAGTAAAAGGACATATCTTGTTTGGCCACCTTCGAGTGAAGTATTAGTATTGGAAATTGATAATTGAATGGAAGGTATAAAATGATTAAACGATTAACAAAAACATATGGAATGACTTGTTGAATTGTGAGATGAATATGAGAATCTTGAAATTGTTTATTGCTCGGTTTAGTTTCATAACTTACTTATTTGTTATGAATTTCTCACGTCACATGTCATATCATTTCATATTCATATAATGTTGACATAAACATTCCTATTGGATTGTGTAGCTCGCTCTATTATTTTTAAGTGTTGTTTTGCTTGCATATATAGCATGGAGTGCGTTCAATTCATATGATAATGCATGTTTTGGAGACTTATGATGGAGTTATCCAATATCTTTGATTTATTTTTGAAAAATATATGATGTAACTTATTTTTGTTTTATTAATTTCTTCATGTTTGAACTTTAATATTTCATTTGGTATATATATGTATTGGGTCGGGAGCGCCCATTTTGATGTAATACTTTAAACTTTGACTTTGATTTTGTCTCATGAATGAAAGAATTTGATGTTTGGTTTTATTTTCGAGCATTGTGAAATTTTATTTATGTAATATTATAGATTAATTATGTAGAAAAATGAGGCGACAAGTTATGAGACCATGGACTACTTTCTTTTTCTTGCCAATTGTTATCGCTGCATTATCAACCCCAACTGAAGGTTATTTTTGTAAGGGTAAAATGCATTGATCTGCCCCGACGTTTCTATTAATTGCAGAGATTTTTCTTGACATTTCAGAAAATACAATAATTTCTCTTGTTTTTGCAACTATTTGATCATTATCCCTTGTTGCTGTTGGTAGTTTTCATTGCCGTTAGTTTTTTTTCTTAAATTTGATCATTTTGCCCTTCTTTCACACTCACCACCTTAATGTCTTTTTCAATAATTTTTTTGAAAAAAATTCATTCTCTTTGTTTCAGATCAAATGATTAATAGATTTTTGTGCATATTCTTAAAATTTTATTTGCACCAATTCAAAGAAGTAAGGGAAAAAATAAATTGGTGACAGATTTTAAAAAATAAAATTATTTCGTACATAACTTTATAAAATTTTGGCACCAATTTCAAGATCTTCCTTAATCTTTTGAATTGGTGCAAATAATTTTTAAACATATATATGCATGAAAATACTTTAATTGTAATAAAATTAATTAATTAATTATAATTATGACAAAAATAATCGATCTACGCATCAATAAAAATTAGATGTTTAATTATTTATATTAAATTAAGTTATTCAGATTAATTTACTTGTACCTCGATTAAATTTTGAAAAAAAATAAAATAGATTTATTTCTAAAATAAAATTATTATAATTTTTTACTATTATACCCTTATCGAACAAACATACAACCTTTTAATGTTATTGATTTTTTCACAGGATGTTTATTATTTTTACGAGATACTTACTTCTATAAAAACTGTCAAATCTCAAAACAATTCCTCAAAAAAAATTATTGAAAAAACTAATAATGGAATAAGTGTGAAGGATGGCAAAATAATCAAATTTAAGAACAAAACTAAAGACAATTAATGATAACTAACAAGAGAAAATACTGATATAATAGTTTCTAAAATTTTACGAAAGGTCCCTGTTAGAAACCTTAGGGGAGGTCAATGCAATTTACTTTTTTAAATTAAAAAATTATAAAAATGCTCCTCAAGCAAAATATGCTTTTGGAGTTATGAGACCATAGACTTTCTTTTTTCCCCAACTGTTACCTTATCTTGAAAACCTTACTCATTTTCAATTTTTTTATTTAAAAAATTGTAAAAAAAAAACTGCTCCATTCCCAAGATCTGCTTCTAGAGTTATGGGACCATAGACTTTATTTTTTTTTGTCAATTGTTATTCGCTTCGGGAATAACAAAATAAAAGGCCAAATTCAGTCCCAATCCGCACCGTTACCATCCCTACTTGTCTCTCCTCCACTTTCTTATTTTCTCTCTTCTTAGAAGAAAGTATCAAATCAACCCCATTATCAACATCATCGTATGGAAGCAAAATAAGCCCAACTGTATCTCTGTCTTCTCTTTCTTATTCTCTCTCTCTCTCTTCCACAACAATTTCCCAATCCAATAGGTACCCAAAAATGTCTGGATCTGGTATTTCAGAGGCAAGTACAGCAACCCTTTCATCTCCATGATCCATGCCATGGAGAAGAAGAAGAAGGGTTTTCAGGCCATGGACCAGGTCTAGCGTTTCCAGTGAGGCTTGGCAAATTTAGGAGCACTAATGATTTTGTGTTTTTTGAGTCTGTCTTTTATGGATAAAAACGAGTAATGTTATGGGTACAAATTAATTGTACAAACGATATACAAATATAAAAGAGAGATAACCTACTATCTCATTTTTGGAGTAGACTCTCTCTCTCTCTCTCATTTATACAATAAATGGTTAGTACCCATAATATTTTTGTGGTCCATTTGGACTGTGGTATTTATTGAAAAAATTCCATCTTTATTTGAAACTTTTTTACATTTATTGGTTCATCTCGACAAGAGCTTTTAGAAAAGTTATCAATCATCGGCCAAATTTGAAAAAAGTTCAGAAAAGAAAAAAATAAATAAAAAAACAAAGTTTTTTTTGTACTTATTCGTCGTCTTTAGTAACTTTTTTTTAACTTTTGGACATAATTTTATACTCATTAGATTCCTTTCATCAAGACGGACCAATAAACTACAAAACATTGAGATTTAAACAACAAATGTAAAAAAAAAAGAATAAAGACAAAAATAAAAAATAAATAAAAACTATAGACCAAATGGGGCCTTGAAGAATCATTAACGCCATGTAAGATTAGTACAATTTCTGTAATCTTTCCCTGTACCCATAGCAAGCCCTGCACTATCGATCTTGAAAACCTAACTCAATTCCCATTTTTTCAATTACAAAATTGTAAAAAATGATCGACTCCCAAGATATGCTTCTGGAGTTATGGGATCATAGACTTTCATATTATAGCAATGGTTATCCGCTTCGGCAATAATGAAAAGCCAGCCAATAAATAGTATGGCTTCCGAACTAACGAAACGCCAACAGTGTGGTCGTCCAATTTTTATTTTTTTGCAAAAATAAAAGATTATCTCTTTTTTTTTTTTGCTTATCGCACATGCAAACATACGTGGATAACACATAAAGTAATGAATAAGTCTAGTGAGAGAATAGAAATAGTTGATGTCACTAAATTTTTATCACCAATTTATTTCTCCGCTTAGTTGGGTACTTATTATTGGTCCTATATCTGAAACAATTATGTTAGCTAGCAAGATTAAAAAAGAATCATATCATCTGGGACCTGCTACTCAGATCTAGAAAACTATACCATATTCATAAACATTCAATATAAATAGAGCATGAAAAACTCCCAAAAGAAAACCTAAGGCTTTTCAATCTCCCAGTAACAACCATGGCCACAGATTTCCTTTTTCCACACATAAACACTGTCCTAGCCGGACTCATTCCTTTTCTTCTACTTCTCTACTATTTCCTATGGAGATCTAAACCGTCAAAAAATATTCCACCACCCGAAGTTGGCGGCGCATGGCCCATAATAGGGCACCTCCACCTCCTCGGAACTTCTCAGCTCCCCCATAGAACCTTGGGAGCCATGGCCGATAAATATGGACCCATTTTCACAATTCGTGTTGGGTTACAACGAGCCATAGTGGTGAGTAATTGGGAAACAGCAAAGGAAATTTTTACTACGCACGACATGATTGCTTCGTCGCGGCCGACATTTATAGTCGCCGATCATTTTGGCTACAACTACGCCATGTTTGGTTTTTCGTCAGATGGTGCTTATTGGCGTGAAATGCGAAAGATAACCTCCCTCCAGCTGCTAGGGAGCCGCTAGCTTGAGCTGCTCAAACACGTGCGAGTTTCTGAAACTGACGCTTTTATAAAAGAGCTTCATAAGCTTTGGACAAAGACCAGAACCAACTCAGGGTATGTCCATAAATTTTACAAGATAGAGCTATTTTTTTTTAAATTAATATTGTGTTTACTTATTTAGTCCATCTAAATCCTACACGTATGAGTATGACGCATGAATTGGAGATGGCACCGCAGTTTGATACTGGCTTTAAAACTATATGCACTCGTATCTAAATCTGAACTAATGCTCAATAAATATAATTTTTTTATGTCCCATAATCAAAGTATACAAGATTCAAAAAAAATTTATTCCTATTTTTGATCTAACAGGCATGTGTTGGTGGAGATGAAGCAATGGTTTACTGACTTGAGCATGAATGTGGTGGTCAGAATGGTTGCTGGAAAAAGATACTTTGGTGCTACTGCTGATAGTGATGAAAAGGAGGGGCGACATATCCAGAAGACAGTAATTAAGGACTTCATCTATTTTATGGGACTGTTTCTGGTGGGAGATGTTATTCCTTTTCTGCAATGGTTAGATTTGGGCGGATACGAAAAGGCCATGAAAGAAACTTCCAAAGAAATGGAGTGTTTAATTTCCAGTTGGTTAGAGGAACATCGTCGAAGGAGAGAGCCCGGCGGAGGTTATAAAGGGGATCAAGACTTTATGGATGCCATGCTTTCAACTCTTGAAGGAACAGATCTTTGTGGTTATGATGGAGACACCATCAACAAAGCTACATGCTTGGTATGTGTTGATTTTCCTTTCCGCTTTTCGAGAAGAACACAAAGATTTTATGTGGTCCGAAATTAAAGTGAGCTTAAACGTAGTCCACGTACCAAGAGCAATAAAGAATTCCTTATGAAAAAGGAGAAAATACCAAGGGTCAGCTATAGAGGATTCAGTATGAATAACCAGAGAATGCCAATGGTTTGTTGTCGAATCTCGAATAGGTATCCAATATCAAGACTCACCAAGGGAGAAACCTAGAACTCCACAAAGTCCCTACATATAGGAAAACACAATAAGAAACTTAAAAATTACTTTATATCGTGTTAGAACTACATGCGTCAGTATGTATAGACACACTCGAGTCCCATCTGGACGGAAAATTTGGTAGGCTTTATATTGTTTCGAGTCCGAACAGATACGACTCGTGCAAACATCAAAATCTAGCATGATATATATAATGTGTATTCATCAGTGTTTCATCCCTCAAAACCACCATAACTATATCTATTGAATCCCACCCATTGCTTTGACTCCATTAGGTATTGCTTTGACACCATTAGGTAGTGATGCAAGGTGGTAAGAGACTGATCATGTAAAAATTCACTTTTGCTTCAATAATATTCGAAATTCGAAAGATGGTTGCTATGCAAAACCTTAAGTAATATTTTTGGCAACTTGCACAAAAAATTACTTACATTGGCTAGTGATTTGCATTGGCGCATAAAAAAAGGCTGGCACGTCAAATGGCCAATTCCTTCGCGAAACAAAGTTCTGAATCAAAAATAAGTTTTTGTTCGTAACGTGGGAGAGATAGAATGGAGTTCTTCCCACCCCCTCCTCACTACCTACACTTATTAGTGATCGAATTTACTGCACCTATCTCATTGGAAATGGATGATTAGTTAATTAATGCTTCAAATATATTAGATAGCGATAAATTTGAAAAATGGGATGTCAACATGCTCTGTTGAATTGTTAAGATACAAAATGTGTCCAAAATAACTCAATTATCAAAAGTCATATGTAATTTATGCCCACATGTTAGCTCCGGAGTACCCAAAAATTAGTCAAAAGGAGAACAACCAATTTGCAACTTTTGCTACTTAATTGGCATTTGAAACAACATTGTAAGAAGTCTGATTTTCAAAGTGTTATTTTCTTCGGAAAATTTGCAGGGGTTGATTGTTGGGGCATCCGATACCATTCCGGTAATGTTGACGTGGGCAATCTCACTACTAATGAACAATCGTCATGTGTTAAAGAAGGCACGAGAAGAACTTGACATCCATGTGGGCAAGGAAAGACAAGTAGATGAATCAGACATAAACAAACTGGTCTACCTCCAAGCTATAGTCAAAGAGACATTACGCTTATACCCAGCAGCCCCACTATCAATCCCAAGAGTATTCTCAGAATCATGTACAACTAGTTCTGGTTACCACATCCCTAAAGGTACAAGACTGATTCCGAACCTGTGGAAGATCCAGAGAGACCCAACGATATGGGCCGATCCAATGTCGTTTCAGCCTGAGAGGTTTGTCACGACTCAAAAGAATGTTGACGTAAGTGGACAACATTTTGAGTTTATCCCATTTGGAGCGGGTAGAAGAGGGTGCCCAGGGATCGCATATAGTACCCAACTGTTGCACTTGGTGCTAGCTAGGCTACTCCAAGGGTTTGAACTTACGACGACAAACAATGAGGTGGTTGACATGACTGAGAAGGCTGGATTAACGTGCGGTAAAGCTACTCCACTTGAAGTACTTGTCGCACCTCGTTTGGCTCCGACTCTTTATTGATAGTTGAAGCCTGAAGACAATAGAAGGATAATAAAGGAAAGGTTGCCATGAGGTGATATCACAGAGGAGGTCATTGTAACTTTGCTTTTAAATAAGATCCTATGTTTGCATTGTTTTTTGATTGGATCTATATTATGTCTAAGTCAGGGCCGGTCCAAAGTATTTTGGGGCCCTAGGCGAATTATCAAGTTAGGGCCCTTCACATTATATAAACATCTAAAAGAATTAGGGCTACCATGATACCAAGAATATAGAAGCGTGTGAACGTGACATTTTTCTTTGGGGTTGTCTAATTGAGAAACATGGCATTTTTCAAATTGTCATAAATCACAAAGAAGATGATTTTAATTTTGAAAATCATGGAGCCCCTTATAAAACTTACATAAGACGCTTTTTTTTTGGACCACTTGTCCTATTGTTCACTTTGGACTTCGGCAATTGCAACAAACACAGATTTTAGATGAACTAAGGCTTATTGTCAATAAATAAATCAAAATCACCGATTACAATAGCGAAAGAAGTTACATGTTCAAGTTGTTCAAGCAAGATCAAACTCCAAAGGCTCCAAAAATACTTCGGGTCGGCCCTATGAATCAGAATGAACTAAGGTTTTCCCCGTCAGTGTTTTAGCATTTTCTCCTTCTGTTATTTAGCGTTTTCTACTCTCCTGTTTGTTTTTGGGATTGTGGCTATAAAATTAGGGGGAGAAAAGGAAGGGGACTGCGTCTTCAAACCTTTGGAGAGAACCAGTAACGAACCTAAAAATCCTAAAATACCCACAATAAATATGACTAATCATGTAGACTCAAAGGAACGAATTGGAGGGAAAAAAAAGGAACAGAGTCCAATCCCTTTTTAAATGTTCTTTTTATTAAATCTAATAGTTGAGCTCCAAATAATTATTTGGGCCTTTCTCTTTAATTGGGCCACACTTAATAAAGTATGAGGAGTAATTAATTTTAAGGCCTTTTTTGCTATGTACCAAACTAATGGGGCCCTAATTTTGGGCATTTTGGGAGGGGCCAAGGCAGTGCCCCGGTGGGCCTGCCCCTTGGTCCGGGCCTGGTCTAAGTTATGCGTTTTTCTACGTAGGGACCTTCGGGCTTTTTTTTTTCCTACAAGAAAAATAGAATTGTTATCGAAGGAAGGGTACATCGGGATAAGAACGAAAGAACGCAATTAGACATATACATATCAACTATGTTGTCACCGGTATCCCCATAAATCATTTGCTACAAAGTATCCACTAAGAAAATACGTCATCCAACCAAAAATTAAATGCCAATCACTCGTAATATGAATCAAAATCTTCTGCTTTGGGTATTTTTGCTTGAGCTTCATGCTTCCGATCCTAAAATCCTTAAAATTCCTCAACACCATGATTTTGATCTCAAACTTGCCTCTAGTCCATAAAACCGCTCATGTCTTCAGTAAGTCCACCATAGCACTATTTGCTGGATTAACATTTTTGAAAGAAGCGATGAGCCACAAGCCAAGTAGGAACAATTATACCAATATGTCATGCATATGCCGTGATATGATACGATAGGTCAATTCAACAAAATAAATAAGAATCAAGCATCACATCATGACATAACGAAATAGGTATGATTACAATTATAGAATTTATTAAATCAATTTCCTATACTGAGGACTGTTTATATCAAATGGATCATCATTCACTCCTTAACTTCGTTGTCAACGTGTATCACCATTTCCAGGCACTTTTCCATAAGAGTCCAGTATAGTCTTAGCATTTTCGAAGGAGTTTAGTACATTTTTAGCATGGCTGGAGAAGTCTAGTACATTTTACAAGTTACAATCATTGCTCATTGTGTCATCGTTGAACATGCCACGAAGTCTACATTGCTATAATTCGCTCTAACAAGTTCACAATGTGCCAATCAAGCATACTTTCTCATAACTATCATAAAAAGTACCTAACAATGGACCAAAACCATAATTACATCCTTCCAAAAGAATACCATAAATTTTCAAAATTGCAATACGCTTAAGCGAGGTACAAGGTTCTCGAGCGGTCTAAAATTTTCAAAACTTTCAGCAAGGTTCAAAATACCACCTAACAACCGATCGAGCGGTGTCCAAATTTGTACAGGTCGCTCAAGTGAGATGGAGGTCGCTCGAGCGGTTGATTCATTTTCTGGATTCTCTAGCAGATTGAGAACTCGAACCAAAACTCTAGATTTCTACTCTAACAAGCCAAAATCAAGTATTTTAACTACAGTCAACACTTACTATCACTTGTACAAGGTAAGATGTCCCTATCTCAAAGTTTAGAAGATGGATCTTAAGCTTTCAATGAAATGCTCCAAGTCTCCAATGGTGGCAAGCTCCAAGTGATGATCCCCAAATGATTTCGCACGCTTGAGCTTTGGGTATCTACCAAGGATGAAGAGATGATGGAGATCATAGAAGGAATTTGGGTGACTTGAGGGTTAGATCATGAAACACAAGAACTAGGGCTTGGAGAGAAGGAAGAGAGCTTACAGAGAAGTTGTGCTTTCACCAAATGAACTACAAACTTCCCAAAAAAATCTGATGGAGAATTAAAAGGGCCATCAAAATGACAGCAATGCCCCTCCTAACATTAAAATGCTCAAAACAAGCTTCTAATATCAAAGTTCTAACTCACCCGAGCCTAAATCAAATACTCTACGAAGATAATACTCACGAATTGATGTTAAGAGCATAAATTAAAAACGAAAAAAAAATTGGGTCCTTACAGATTTACATAGAAAATTTGGCTACAAGAAAAGGTGGTGCTCATGGATCAAAATTTGCATTTCAACTCCAGATGCATCTGTCCTAATCAATGGATCTTCTACTCAGGATTTTAAAATGGGGAGGGGCTTAAGACAGGGGGACCCTATTTCTTGTTTCCGTTTTAACCTAGTGGTTGAGGCACTAAATATCCTTTTTGAAAGTGATGCAGATCGGGTTGCGTCAACATGGCTGGACCGGCTGCGTCCTCATAGGCCTAAAAGGGCCTAAGACCCGTGTCACGCCCCAAATTCCAGGGTATGATTAAATCATCAAAGAAATAAAATAAATTAAAACTTAAATGCTAAGGAGTGTTCCCATAAAATAATCCAACCAACACATCCTGTTATATTACAACCATCTCTCTCAAAGTGCATTTGTTATTACATTGAATCCAAATTAAAAACTTTACATTTAAACTGTACTAGGTTACACTGTAATAAAAGACTGAGATACACATGCTTGACTGAATTTAAGGAAGCATAATCCAATAGCTCAACTCTTGATAGGATCCACAGCCTTACCTGAAAAAGGTTTTTACAACACAACATAAGCCGAAGCTCGTATAGGATAACATGTTAAACAGTTGATTTTAAAAAAAATAGTTTTTAAAACTTGTCTCATGTCAAAATATATAAGTTTTTCCCCTTTCGCACAAAAGTATACAGTTCGCTGAATCTTGTCCACACTAACTGACAAAGAAAGACATAAGTGCCACGAGCTCCCCATGCAACTCACCTCAAATTCGATGTCATAACCCCCTATCCTGAACACCTGACACACGACAAGCCTTTCTGTTGAACGCACAGGACACACGTCACCACGGACAACCGACACAACACATCACCAATCATGCACGAAGGTGGGGGGAAATGGTATAAAACATGAATCACCGGAGATAACGCAAGTAGAAACGTATAAGAGGCACAAGAGTGAGCACAACTACACGTTCAATAATTTCAAAACACAATCAATTGACCATTAGGCCGTATAGTCATTTCACGACTCGCGGGTTCCATCAACAAGTTACCATTAAATATTAAATCATCATTCCCTTACTACTTTTCCCGTCGAAGATAGTCTCATTGTGTTCATTTTCCTAGTACATCTCCTAAAAGAGGCTAACCCAGTAATTTCCCATATCGTTCAAGTGGTCAATGCCTATCACATTTCTCAATCAGTACTCATCTTTCATTCACAACATGCCTCATAGAGTATCATCAACTTACACCGTAACTGAGCGAACAAGCATTCAATACATAGAGTTTCATATGGTATGACAAATAATTCACAAGTCCCTAAAGTACGGTCACAACATCTTGAATATAATGCGATAAGTCAAACTGACCAATCAGTCCGTAGTTCTCATATTAATTCCATTATCACATTCCAACTAGCGTATCACCCTTCGATGACTAGACCACATTGAAGTATATTTATACATCTCCCATCGGAGGCCAGTCAATGCCGATTCGTGGTTTCTCCTAGCACATTCCCATCCGGGTACTAGTCTCATTGTCCGCCTAGCGCATTCCCATCCGGATACTAGTCTCATTGTCCGCCTAGCACGTTCCCATCCGGGTACTAGTTTCACTGTCCGCCTAGCTCGATCCCTTCCGGGTGCTAGTGTCATTGTCCGCCTAGCTCGATCCCATCCGGGTGCTAGTTTCACTGTCCGCCTAGCTCGATCCCTTCCGGGTGCTAGTGTCATTGTCCGCCTAGCTCGATCCCATCCGGGTGCTAGTTTCACTGTCCGCCTAGCTCGATCCCTTCCGGGTGCTAGTTTCACGCTCATCGTTCACGGCAATTTGCGTCAAGCCAATTATTCCCATTTACATTCATTAATTCATCCATACTTAACAAATTTCAAGTTTTCTACATTCATGTCACACGACCAAATACTGGTGTTCCACTACGTAACACACCACGGAAATAAAAATCAGAATACCCAAAACGCACGGTTGTGAGTCCAGAAGTCCCAGGAGCGCTACCCCAAAAACACTGGAGCGCTACAATAAGAGCCTCGGTATCGCTACACCCGAAACATGGGAGCGCTAGCACTAAAGCGTTCGGTATCGCTACACCAGAAACATAGGAGCGCTACCACTAAAGCGTTCGGTATCGCTACACCAGAAACATGGGATCGCTACCTATCAGTCCAGACTCACCAGGAGCGCTACACCAAAACCCAGGGAGCGCTACCTGTGCAGAAATCAGCGCGATTTCCAGATTTTCACTCGAATCACTTCGCACCAAACCACAAATCTACCACGTAATAGACCTCAAAACACATTACATACACATAATGGAAGATAGAGATCCCTACGAAATCACCACTAACCCCAACTAAGGTAAACACGACATTAACACGTGCCTCAATAGTAAAATCAAGCTTGTTTTGAAGCCTAAAAGTATCTAATCCCAAACCGAACACCAACTTAGAGCCACATGATCACACACACGTCATCATCTAACTCATGACCCCTCGAACCTCACATCACACCACACAGCCCCACACATGGTCCATCCCGAAATCTGCGAGTACGACCCAATACCCCATATGTCTCCTCAAACGAGTCCAACAAAAGGCACAACAACCCTTTCCCTAAATTCCCAAGAATTTAACATAATCTCACTTCAAGCTATTATGAACAACTTCCATGCTAAACACAAAATCTAAAACGTGTCTTAAATTGGATAAACACACTAAAGAGGATTATACATTCACTCTACCACAATTTACAAAAGTCGCAATATACGAAGATCTAACCGTCCGAATGTGTCCGTTCTTGTGTCTAAACTTAGCTAAGACAATAGGCTACATCATGATAAGCTCTCAGGTAATTTGTACTTCTACTGATCTAGTTTTAGTATATTTGATGGAAATATTGCTCGTATTTCTATATTCATATGCTAGGGATTACAGAGTATATGGTAGAAAGAAGAGAAGTGGTTAGCTAGGTAGAAGAGAGGAGAAGGGACTGAACTGATCGACCCGTTTTCCTAACTGCTTTGCCCTTATTTATACTAACAGCAGCTAACAGAAAGCTTAACAACTTCTAACAACCTTCCTATACCGTTGGTAACAGAATAACCAATCGGTTAATGGCAAAATAGGAGAGACTCTGTTACAAATGAATTACAATTACTATATGACCCTTGTGCGTATCAAGGTGCGTATCATTGCCACCCTCTTAAGAACAACCTTGTCCTCAAGGTTGAAAGAGAGGAAAACGGTTGGTAAAATCAGACCACGATTCCCAGGTAGCATCCTCCGGTATGGAGTTCGTCCACTGAACCAAAACCATGGAATGAGGGCGGTTGTTGCGCCTGACAATCTTCCGATCCAAAATAGCCAAAGGCTCAAGCTGGATTTGCCCATTGTCAGCTGTAAGGGGTAAGGTAGTCTGAACTACTGACCCCATACCCAGCTTACGTTCAAGTAGAGAAACGTGGAACACCGGATGGATGCGGGAAGTTGGAGGTAACGCAAGTTTATAGGCTACTGAGCCTACCTTCTAGAGAACCTGATAGGGACCAAAAAATTTAGGAGCCAACTTAGCGTTACGCCTAAAAGCCACTGTGACCTGTCGAAAAGGCTGAAGCCTTAAGTAAACCCAGTCCCCCACCTCAAATGACCGCTCAGTGCGGTGACGATCAGCCAAAAGCTTCATGCGATGCTGAGAATTGGTCAAGTGTTCGCGAAGTAGTGTCAACACCGTATCACGATCCCTGAGAAGTTGCTCAGCCGCAGCTACCTGTGTACCCCCAGGAGCATAATGGAGAAGGCTAGGTGGTGGTTGCCCATATAGTGCTTCATAAGGGGTCAACCCAGTAGAAACGTGGTACGTAGTATTGTACCACCATTCCGCCAACGGAAGCCATTTAGGCCATTCTCGTGGTCTATCACCCGTAATACAACGTAAGTAATTTTCCAAACAACGGTTAATAACTTCTGTCTGACCATCAGACTGTGGATGATAGGCAGAGCTGAGACATAGGGTAGTACCTTGGAGACGAAACAATTCTGTCCAGAACGCACTGGTAAAAATGGGGTCTCTATCCGAGACGATAGAGCTAGGCATGCCATGGAGTTTGAAGATGTTGTCTAGGAATGCCTGAGCCACGGAACTAGCTGTGTAGGGATGGGTCAGGGAAACAAAATGGGCATACTTGCTTAATCTGTCCACCACGACCAGTATGACTGACTTCTGAGAAACAGAGGGAAGCCCCTCAATAAAATCCATAGAGATGTCACACCAAAGGCGAGTAGGAACCGGTAATGGTTGTAACAAACCCGGAGAGGCCACTGTCTCGTATTTATTTCGCTGACATATATCACACTCAGCCACGTAAGTTAACACTGATTTCTTCATACCTTTCCAAAAGAAAGCTTGCTTAAGCCGTCGATATGTTCTTTCTCCTCCCGAATGTCCCCCCCACTGGACTAGCGTGATGCTCTTGGATTAACCTGGAACGAAATTGGTTATTATTCCCCACAACTAACTTGGATTTGAAATAGAGCATGTCATGTTGCCATACGTAACCAGGATGGCTGGTTTGATCCTGTGTCAAGTCCCGAATAAGTTGTTGCAATTCCAAATCCTCTGCCCAGCTAGTTTGCAAGGAGCCCACCCAATTACACAAGACCACTGTAAGAGCTGAAAGATGACCACCAGGAACCGAAATTGAATCCTCCATGACACGAGATAAGGCATCAGCGGCTGTATTAGACTTACCACTTCGATATGTGATCTCGTAATCAAAACCCATGAGTTTGGAAATCCATTTCTGTTGCATCAATGTGGTCACACGTTGCTCTAATAGAAACTTCAAGCTCTGGTGATCTGTACGAATCTGAAAATGGCGTCCCAATAGATAATGACGCCATTTGGTGACAGCCATAACCACAGCCAATAATTCTTTTTCATACGTAGATAAACCCAGATGAGTAGGTGATAATGCTTTACTATAGTAAGCTATAGGACGTCCCTCTTGCATGAGGACTGATCCCACCCCTTTACCCGAAGCATCACATTCCAAAACGAACAGCTTAGAATAATCAGGTAGAGCCAAGACCGGAGCAGTAGTCATAGCATGTTTAAGTTCATTAAAGGCAATTTCAGCCTTGGAATTCCAGTGGAAACCATCCTTCTTTAGCAACTGATGAAGTGGTTGGCAAATCAGACCATACCCTTGGATGAATCTCCTATAGTAACCAGTGAGACCCAAAAGTCCTCTAAGAGCTTTAAGGGACTGTGGTAGTGGCCAATTGAGCATGTGGCCAATCTTACCAGGATCAGCAGCCACCCCTTGGCCTGTGATCACATGGCCTAAGTATTCCACCCGTTGTTGACCAAACTCACATTTAGAACGTTTGGCGTACAGCTGGTGCTCTCTCAGCGTAGCCAAAGTAAGAGACAAATGATGGAGGTGTTCGGACCAGGTCAGACTGTAAATCAAAATGTCATCAAAAAATACCAACACGAATTTCCTCAAATAGGGCCGAAACACATCGTTCATTAGGCTTTGGAACGTAGAAGGCGCATTAGTTAGCCCAAATGGCATAACTAAGAATTCATAGTGGCCTTCATGTGTTCGGAAGGCAGTTTTGGCTATGTCAGACGGCACCATTCTGATCTGATGGTAGCCTGATCGTAGATCCAGCTTGGAAAAATACTGAGCGCCATGTAATTCGTCTAACAACTCGTCAATAATAGGAATTGGGTACTTATCCTTGATTGTGTCTTTGTTTAAAGCCCGATAGTCCACACACATTCGCCAAGAATTATCCTTCTTTTTTACCAACAGAACTGGTGATGAAAAAGAAGACATACTAGGCCGTATTACCCCATTATTCAACAACTCCTTAACAATTTTTTCAATTTCGTTCTTTTGGATGTAAGGATATCTGTAAGGGCGAATACATGGTGGTTGCGTACCAAGTTTAAGAGGAATTTGGTGGTCGTGTGATCTGGAAGGTGGCAAACCAGTAGGACAACTGAAAACATCAGTATAAGAGTTGAGAATCAATTCGAATTCCTGTTGTACCTTAGTAGAAGGAGTGGCCTGTATGCTAAACACCTGTGCAACAACTCCAGAAGACCCCTTTTTAAGCAAATGATCCATTTGTTTAGCATCTACCAACTGGATTTCAGTAGAATTATCACCCTTTAAGACGTGTTTTTGGCCAAACGCAGTGAATTCCATCTGTAATTGTTTGAAATCCCACAGAACGGGGCCTAAGGTAGACAACCATTGGACTCCTAATACCATGTCACACCCTCCCAACGGTAATAACCTGACTTCAGTGCTAAAGTTCGAACCATGCATTGTCCATTGGAAGTTTTTCACAAAAGCTCGACTGACCAATTTAGTACCATCAGCCACTATGACAAATAGAGGACTGGTGGCTTGACTAATGGTCCCCAATTTTTTTGCAAAAGAGATATCCAAGAAATTATGGGTGCTACCAGAGTCCAGTAGGATTTCTATCACTTCTTTCTTAACATGCCCCCTGATTCTCATCGTTCTATAGGATGGCATTCCTGTCAGAGCATGGAGTGAGATCTGAAACTCTTCTGGCTGCGGATCAGTAGCTAACTCCTGTTGTGCCTCCTCATAGATCTCATCCTCCTCCTCTGCCTCTAACATAAAAAGTTGTTTCCTCTTACAAACGTGCCCCCTATAATATTTTTCGTCACAACCGAAACATAGCCCTTTAGATTTCTTGTCATCAATTTCCCTTTGTGTAAGTTTCTTAACGGCAGAGGTTGATTCGAACGTTTTTGGTCTAACTTCATACGGTTTAGTTGGGGTCACATTACCAGTAAACTTCATTTGATTCTTGTGTTTCCGGTTTTCATAACTTCGATAGTTTCCTCCTGTAACCGAGCCAAACCCATAGCCTGAGCAATACTCCTTGGTTGAAACATTTTGACTCCTGCTAATACCTCATCCTTAAGCCCACTAACAAAACAACTTACGAAAAACTCCTCTGATAATCCAGTGGTTTTATTAGCTAACTCCTCAAATTGATTCTGATATACCTTCACCGTGTTCCACTGTTTGAGCTTAGTTAACTGTCCAAGAGCATCCTCATACGCATCGTTACCAAAACGAAGTAATAAAATTCGACAGAATTCAGGCCAATTACGTATAGCATGTGATTTCTCATACCAACGATACCAATTCATAGCGTTATTCTCGAAGTGTAGGGCGGCTAAGCGTATTTTCTGAGTGTCCTCTACCATGTTTAACTCAAAAAAATTTTCACACTTATAGATCCAGGACTCAGGTTCTTCCCCAAAAAATTTTGGAAAATCTAGTTTAGGCTGGAAAACTCTATTACCTCCTTGATTGAGATGAGGAGTAGGCAACAGAGGTGGAACATGTATGGTATGATTAGGGGTAGAAGTTACCTTGTCGGATAATCCATCACATTTGATGTTCAAGGTGGTGATCAACTGTGTTAGGCCTTCGATCGAATTCCTTATGCCATCCAATGCTTCCGCATGTTTGTCTGTGTTTTCCGCATTTCTACGAATAGATTCCTCTAACCGTCTCATCTCCTGTGATCGGGTGTTCTCTGCCATAATTGTGACTGTCCACAGCTGAGGATTGAAGGCTCTGATACCAAATGATAAGCTCTCAGGTAATTTGTACTTCTACTGATCTAGTTTTAGTATATTTGATGGAAATATTGCTCGTATTTCTATATTCATATGCTAGGGATTACAGAGTATATGGTAGAAAGAAGAGAAGTGGTTAGCTAGGTAGAAGAGAGGAGAAGGGACTGAACTGATCGACCCCTTTTCCTAACTGCTTTGCCCTTATTTATACTAACAGCAGCTAACAGAAAGCTTAACAACTTCTAACAACCTTCCTATACCGTTGGTAACAGAATAACCAATCGGTTAATGGCAAAATAGGAGAGACTCTGTTACAAATGAATTACAATTACTATATGACCCTTGTGCGTATCAAGGTGCGTATCACATCACCGTAAAGGTTTGGGGATTAATCTATGCAGCCCAAAACTCCAGACAAACCCAGAAACTGATCTGTCAAAAAGTCCAGAAATCATCTCGTCCAACGGTGAACAGTTCTGGTATTTTGGCCATAACTTCTTATCCCGAACTCCGATTGAGACAATTTATATATGAAACTTTAAGAGAATTTCGAGAGCTACAACTTTGTAGTTATACACTTTTCCCAATTCGGCCTCAAAATGCCTCAAAACGCACGAACAGTACAGATTCGGGTTTACATTTTCATATTTTCTTTTTGGTTCATTGTGTTCTTGGTGTTCTTGGTAAAACCCATCTCAAACTTTATGAAAAACAGCCCAAACCACATTTCACCTCAAAAGAAACATAGGATTCAAAATCAATAACAACACCACAATGTATTACGTAACTTAAATCAAAAGTTTAACATGAATCCTACCTCAAAATCAAGCCCCATGAAATCTTCTAGCCGAAAATCGATCTCCTCCATTACTCCGCGAGAACCATCAATCCCAGGCTTGATACGAAGCCCTCGTCGCGTAGATCATCGTTCATTCTTCGTGTTTCTTGAAATTCGGAGTGCAAGGGCTTCGATTTTGAAAATTTGAGAAGAGGGAGTTTGAGGGTTTGAGAGTTAGGGAGAGAGAGGGGTTCGGATGAGATTGGAAGAGAGAGAAAGCCAATTGGTAAAGTAAAAAAAATCTGATTTTTATAGTACCAAATGGGTAAATTACACTTTCTCCCTAGATTATGCAACATGCCAAGATCCAGTACCAAAACTATATTACACACACACATGGGTCCCATCTCATATTACCCGATTCATGTATTATCAAATACTTCGTCAAGCTCCGAATATTTAATTTAAAATAAATAATTTTCCGGGTCTTTACAACCCGGACGGGCTTAATTGGTGGAATTGGTCCAACTTCGTTACTTACCCGATTTGGAAGTTTTCGGACGAGCTCGGAATTGGCCCAAACTTGGCCACTGGACCTGTTGACTATGTAAATAATAGGCATATAATTAGGAGCCTATTTAGGGATTCAGTTAGAGATAAATTAGAGATTAGGATTATGTATCCTAATCTCTATCTCTATCTTTATCTCTATCTCTATCCTCCTAGTTAGTTTAGGATTAGGATTATGTATCCTAATCTCTATCTCTATCTCTATCTCTATCTCTATCTCTATCTCTATCTCTATCTCTATCTCTCTATCTCTCTATCTCTAGCTCTCCTAGTTAGTTTCGGATTTGGTATTTGATTTCCCCTATATAAGGGCATGTAATAGGTTTTTTGGGACAGTTTTGATTGATATTGAATTACAGAAAACGAGTTTTAACTCATATCTGATCGTTTAAGGAGAGAGTACCTCTGGGTCGATCTATTGTTCGTGTTTCTCTTGCGCGATTGTTTCCGTTTCCATAGGCTGCGCTGCATCAGTTGGTATCAGAGCTCAAGTTCCAATCCTGACTATGGCCGCGAGACGCGCTGGAGGTCGAGGTGGACGAGGAGGTCGTACAGCCGGTGTTGACGAGATCTATGAACGAGATGATGTTGCTCGAGATGCTCGGATGGAGGACGGGTTTCAACGGATAGGGTCGGAGCTCGAGGCACTCACGCAACGCCTTGAAGCCCTAGAAGTTGGAGACCGGACTCGCCGTCGTCCTGTTAGACCTATTCTTCAGGAGGAGGAAGGTTTTTCGAATGATGAAGGTTCCAACCCTTTTGCTGGTCAGTACTAACAACGGGGGAGGGATAGGGAGAACATGGCTAGAACCCATGATTTTCATTCGTGGGAGAGGAGTATCAGGATTGACCTACCAGAGTTTTAGGGCAATCTATCACCGGAGGAATTTCTGGACTGGCTGGATGCTATAGATGAAATCATGGATTTCAAAGAGGTTCCTGTGGATAGGAGGGTGCCTCTTGTAGCGACCAGGTTCAGGGGCAGGGCTTCTGCGTGGTGGCAGCAATTGAAAATCAGTAGGAATCGGCAACGTCAAGCATTTGATTCCGTTTGTGGGGGATAGTTCCTCTTCTGATGATTGCAATTCGAGGGCGAATTCTTTTCAAGCAGGGGAGGATGATGCAGACCGGGTTGCGTCAACATGGCTGGACCGGCTGCGTCCTCATAGGCCTAAAAGGGCCTAAGACCCGGACGGGCTTAATTGGTGGAATTGGTCCAACTTCGTTACTTACCCGATTTGGAAGTTTTCGGACGAGCTCGGAATTGGCCCAAACTTGGCCACTGGACCTGTTGACTATGTAAATAATAGGCATATAATTAGGAGCCTATTTAGGGATTCAGTTAAAGATAAATTAGAGATTAGGATTATGTATCCTAATCGCTATCTCTATCTTTATCTTTATCTCTATCTCTATCTTTATCCTCCTAGTTAGTTTAGGATTAAGATTATGTATCTTAATCTCTATCTCTATCTCTATCTCTATCTCTCTATCTCTAGCTCTCCTAGTTAGTTTCGGATTTGGTATTTGATTTCCCCTATATAAGGGCATGTAATAGGTTTTTTGGGACAGTTTTGATTGATATTGAATTACAGAAAACGAGTTTTAACTCATATCTGATCGTTTAAGGAGGGAGTACCTCTGGGTCGATCTATTGTTCGTGTTTCTCTTGCGCGATTGTTTCCGTTTCCATAGGCTGCGCTGCATCAGAAAGAGATAAGAAGGAAGGCATTATTCTTGGGGTTAGGGTGGGGTGGGTTGGTAGTGTCTCATCTACAGTTTGAAGACGATCCAATTATCTTTTGCGATGACAACCTACGTGAGATCAAAGTGGTTAAAAGGATTCTAAGATGTGTTCAAACTATGTCAGGGTCGTTGAAGATAAACTATGCTAAGTCTGTAATGTGTGGAGTACAACTGCAGGAGTATCTCTTGGGAATTATGACTGCCTTCATGGGATGTGCTATTAGCAGTTTGCCAATCCAGTACCTGGGACTCCCAATGGGAGCTAACCCAAGGAGATTTTCCATTTGGAATCTTATTATCCATAAAACATGGTCGAAACTAGCCGGGTGGAAATCTAAAATGCTATCTAAGGCTAGTAGGCTCACTCTGATTAACTCTACCATTTCTTCCCTACCTATATACTTTTGTCTATCTTTAAATTTTCAGTGGGTGTGATGAAAACCATTGTTAGATTATACAGAGAATTCCTATGGGGATCTGATGAGATTAAAAAGAAGTTATGCCTGATCAAATGGATTGAGATAGCTGAAGACAAACCTCTTGGGGGGGAAAAGGGGTGTTAGGAGTTAAGAGGCTGAAGATTATGAATCTAGCAATATTAGGAAAATGGTGGTGGAGATTCAGTGCGAGGAAAAACTCACTTGAAGTAGAGTAGTAAGACGCAAATATGGCCTATCAAACAGAGAGTGGTTCTCCAAAAATTCTGAAGGAAGTCATAATTCTATAATTTGGCTTGGGATCAGCAAACTGCCAGAAGGGAACTCCAGTTTTTGGGAGATCATAAGACAAGGCCTACGAGTATCTATGGGAAAAGGAGACTCCACAAGTTCTGCACAGAGGAATGGCTTCCACAAGGGAAGCTCGTAGATCTTTTTCCCAGGTTGTTCTCAGTTTCACAACAAAAGGATGCCACGGTGAAAGATCTATGTACACCAGTATTGATCGGAGAAAGAAACTTTACCTTTAGAAGGAGGATATTCAACTGAGAATCAGAACAACTAAATACAATGTCTCAATAAATAGCCAATTTCCAATTCATATGGGAAAAGGAGGATTATCTGGTATGGGAGTGAGATCGGCCTTAGAGGTATACGGTCAAATCAACATACACTCAGTGGGAGAAGTCTAGCACTATGGTTGATCCCATATGCAAGTCAATTTGGAGCTCATCATCACCTCCAAAGGTTATGCTCTGTGTCTGAAAAGCAATCAAATGGGCTTTTCCAACAAAGGGCTTCCTCGCAAGAAGTGGGATCCTAAGGGAGTTGTCCATGAGCTTTGCCCTCTGTGTGCAACAAAAATGGAGGAATCGGATCACCTCATCTTACACTGTGGAGTGGCATGAAAGATCTAGGGATCTATTATTCAATGGTGGAGGATGTCGATTTGCAAGGACAGTACGACAATGGTTGGGAAAGAAGGGGGGATCCGGCCTCACTAAGATCGAACGGTCAATGTGGAGATGCTTTACCTTTGCCACTATGTGGTCCATTTGGAACCTTAGAAATGAGGTGGTGTTTAGGCAAAGAGTGATGTGTTTTCGAAGGTGGTGGACTCTATCAAATGGTGGGTGGCTTATTGGACCAAATCGAAATTCAACCTCACTGGAAGAGCTTCGATGGAATTCGCAAAATGAAGGTTTGAAGTTTCGTAGGATCAATATGTAAATGAGAGTAAATCCAATGTGTAGGGTGGAACCCTCAACTAGTTATCCTGTGTGGGGGTCTCTGGAGGGGTGTATCATTTGGGTTATGTAGAACAATGTAGTGTTCTCTTAGTGTGTGGGTATGAGTCAGGTCCAAACTGTAATTTTGCGCCCTGGGTTGGTATCTTGCCAACATACGGGTTCGATGAACTTTAGTCCATTGTGGACGTGTATTTGCTTACTTTACTCTAGTATAGGGTTTCTTTTGCGGATTAAAAAAAATTAAAGTGTAATTTTACCCTAAAACTAACGATGTGTGTACGAATATAACAAGTGGCGGGACTCTATAAATAGTTTGGCTAATAACCAATAATTAATGTCAATTATTTTTTTCCTTTCGGTTATCTTATTTCGGTGGAAATCTAATGAGTCAATCCACTTTAACATCTTGCTTTTACTCATGTCTCATGAGTTACTCGACATATTGCTTGACATAAGACGGATAGTGGATTTCTTTCTACTGTTTGTTGAACCATTTTCATGTCTCGATAAAGAATTTTGATAAGCCAATGATTTCTTTTCGTATTTTCCGAATATGGTTAAGCAACATATTAATTAATCGATTACGATTCAGATTTGATTTTACAATATATTTTTTCCTCTTTTGCATGTGCATCAAAGAGGTTCAACCCTTTTTCTTTTTATAAAGGCTAAAACCACTTGTTTTGGCTTTTTTAGGTCATACTAATGTATGATAGATCTCGAAAGATACAGAAAATCTCCCTCCAAACTTTAATCTATACAAGATAAGATGGAATAAAACTAAATCAATATGCTATCAAATCACTGTCGAGTAAACGCCAAATGTTATCAAACTTTAACTTAGTCAATATGCTATCAAATCACTGTCGAGTAAAAGCCAAATGTTATTATTTAATAGGATTTTATGTATGTCTTTCATTAAATATAATAAACATGTTGAAAAAAAGAGAAAACTAAATGTATTAAGTAATAATTATAATTTCGTATACTCCATAAACTATGTTTAAAAAATAGAAGACGCACAAGTAATTTTAAATGTCTACTCAAGGTTAACTTCAATCTAATTAATCTTCTGAGGACTTCTTCTGGACTATGTGTTCTTGTATTTCATGAGTCTTAAGTCTTTTGGTGGCCATTTATTTCTTTTGGATGCAAGGTCCTGTTCCTAGACTTGGGGAGTTTTTATTTTTTATCGGGGCTTTACCTGCGTATAATTGTTGGTGGCTCGGGTGTCAATCTAGCTAGTTGGAATTTGAGATTGCCATTGTGATACCTTCTTGCTTATTACTTTAATCTTGGTAATCTCCATTTTAAAGATTAATAAATTTCTATTTTGCCGAACAAAAAATATGATTTTCATTAACAAAAAAATAGTAATCTATGCAAAAGTAATATTGAACAAAGTTAATTAGCAAAACTAAAGTCTAGATTTACTTCAATATATAAAGTGAATATATACGAAAATAAGCTATGAGTCTTTTACAAGCTAAAGCTTGTGGTATTTGTACGAATTTAACAAGAGACGGGACTCTATATATTAGATGAATAGTTTGGCTAATAACCAATGAATGTCAAGTCTTTTAGAAGCTAAAACTTGTGGTATTTGTATGAATTTAATGAGAGACGGGACTCTATATATTGGCCCTATTTGGCCTCACTAATTTATTTATTTCAAATTTTTGTCTTTATTCATTTTTTTTTTTGCATTTGTTGTTCAAATCTCAATATTTTGTAGTTTATTGGTCCGTCTTGATGAAAGGAATCTAATGAGTATAAAATTATGTCCAAAAGTTAAAAAAAAGTCACTAAAGACGACGAATAAGTACAAAAAACTCTGTTTTTTTATTTATTTTTGTCTTTTCTGAACTTTTTTCAAATGTAGCCGATGATTGATAACTTTTCTGAAAGCTCTTGTCGAGATGAACCAATAAATCAAAAAAAATTGATGAAAAACAAAAAATTGCAAAAAAATTTCAAATAAGGACAAAAAAAATTTCAATAAATAAACACATAAAAATCACAGTCCAAATGGGCCCATTATATGAATAACTTGGCTAATAACCAATCAATGTCAAGTGTCTTTTCCTTGTGGGTATCTTATTTCAACATAAATTTGGTGGGTTTATTGACTTTAACGAGTAACTCATAAACACGGGAGAGCGATGTGTCTGATGTGCTCTTAAAAATATCTCCAAGAAAGATGTCAAATTTTTTTGATGGCCTATATAGTAATTTGACATGATATTCAAATTTTTTAATCTTCAACAAATATGTCAAATTGAGACATTTAAGATAAAAAGACATTTAAAGCTAAGCATTTAAGACAAAAAAATATTTGACATTTTTTTTAAGAGCAAAAGAATAATATTAATGAGAAGTTAATAACACAAGGAAAGCGGTTGGTGGAATTCAACCACGCCAAAACGAAGCCCTAAATGGGCACCGTCTACTACACCAAAGTGCTAACTCTCAACAAATTTGACATCAAGTAATTTTTTTTAATTATTGCACAGGATTTTATAATACTTTTGACATTTTTACTGGAATTGGTTGTGATGTCATTTTTTTAAAAACTCAATTGTCACATTGAATTTGACATCTTTGTTAGAGATGCTCTAAGCACAGCATATGGGCTTAATTTCGAAACTATTTGGCATTTTTCATTTTAGGCTTTGCACATTAAAACAACACAATATTATATTTTCTCATTAACTAAATTTTATTTTAAAACTCCAAAGTCGCGATTAATCTCAAAATATTTTTCTAAGTCGGCTTTTAATTTTTAAGATTTTTTCAAAAATAAAATCTAGACAGCACTATCGAAAAATATTCAAATAAGCGTTGTCGGTCAACTTTTTTAGTGAGGTGGTAGCTTAGTTACCATATTTGTTTGCTTTCCCTTGTAGTTTTGCCACCTCCTTATCACAAAAAGTGACCAACCCCGCTCATTTAAATTTCTTTTGATCGTGCTGTCTAAATTTTAGCTTTCAAAAAATATCCAAAAAATTAACTGTTGACTTAAAATAGTAAAGCGCACACCCCTCTCCATACGGGACATGCACTATATATAAAGCATGAAAGTCTTCCACAAGAAAATATTGATTTTTCCAACTCCCAATAACCACCATGGCCGTGCATTTCCTTTTTCCACACACAAACACTGTCCTAGCCGGATTCATTCCTTTGCTTCTACTTCTCTACTTTTTCCTATGGAGATCTAAACCTTCGAAAAATATTCCACTACCCGAAGCTGGTGGCGCATGGCCTATAATAGGCCACCTCCACCTCCTCGGACCTTCTCGGCTCCCCCACGTAACCTTGGGAGCTATGGCCGATAAGTACGGACCCATTTTCACCATCCGGCTCGGGTTGAAACGAGCCGTGGTGGTGAATAACTGGGAAATAGCCAAAGAATGTTTTACTACGCACGACCTGATTGTTTCAACACGGCCGAAATATATAGCCGCCGACAAGGGCGGAGGCAGGAGAGGGCTAACCTGGGCTATAGCCCAGGTGAAGCTGGAAAAAATTTTTTTTTTTTGTTTTTTTACATGTAAAATTTTGGTACAAAATTTTTTAGCCCACCCTATTATTTGGAATTCAATACATTTTTTAGCTTAGTTTATTTTTAGCCCGGGGTAGATTTGATTCCTGGTTCCGCCCTTGGCCGCCGACCATTTCAGCTACAATTACGCAATGTTCGCCTTTACTCCATATGGTTCTTATTGGCGTGAAATACGAAAGATAACCTCGCTCGAGCTACTAGGGGACCGCCGGCTTGAATTGCTGAAGCACGTGCGAGTTTCTGAAATTGACACCTCTATAAAAGAGCTTCATAAGCTTTGGACAGATACCAGAACCAGCTCAGGGTATGATTTGTAATTTTACAAGACAAAAGTGTTTTTTTTCAAAAAATTTAATAGCGTGGTTGCTTTTTTAGTCCCTACAAATTCTACTTGTATAGTCCCTGTAAAAATTTAACTTAGGTACGTTAGTATGTATAGCTATTTATTGTTTCGTACCTAAAAGGAATTAATCGGATTGATCCGGGTTTGATTCGAGTTTGAGTTGGATTTGGATACTTTTCTTCTACCCGAAATCAACGAGTTGAGTTACCTATAAATCCAGTATGCGTAAGGATAGAGCAAGTTTAGAAAGTTTGACTCCATATGGACGGATTAGTTCAGGTACCTATCAATTGTCAATTCTTATATCTCTCGTTGTAATGTTGTCATGCGCTTGGTTCCTTTCAATAAATAGCAATTTAATTTTATAAATTTCCAATTTTTTAATTCTTTCAAAACTCTACACAGGTTATTTATCATCCTATTTACTTTACACATTTATAAGTTAGAATTTTCTCTAGTAACTGTCTACAACAATTCAAAAAGACTTATATAATTGCATATTTAATTATAATCGTTACCATAGAGAATCCATTTCTGAAATTTTAATCTTGCAAGTTGTTTTCTTGGCGTAGAAAACACCTAACAGTCACATGCTGCTTGAGCCCCCAAACAAGTTCAATTGCTCAAGCATGTGTAGATTTTTGGACTATTTTTATTTTCTAACGATTTAAAGTTTAGTTTAATTTGTTTCTTTTCTAATTTCTTTCTTCAGGACAAACAATTTATCCACCAAAATTTGTTTCAAAATTATTTAAAACAAAAAAAAATTGAACAAAAATAAGTAGAAGTTCAATAAGAAAATTAAACCAAATCTAGCTAACCTAAGTTTCAAAAACCAAATTCTCGTGTTATTTTCATATAAGCATTATACTTGAGTTGATTTTTATTCATATTATTGTTCTAACAGGCATGTGATGGTGAACATGAAACAATGGTTTGCTGACTTGGCCATGAATCTAGTGGTCAGAATGGTTGTTGGAAAAAGATACTTTGGTGCTACTGCCGACAACAACGAAAATGAGGGGCGGCGATGCCAGAAGTCAATAAGGGAGTTCATGTACTATATGGGAATGTTTTTAGTGGCAGATGCTATTCCTATTCTGCGGTGGTTGGATTTGGGTGGACACGAAAGGGCCATGAAAGAAAGTTCTAAAGAACTCGATAGTATAATGTCTGGGTGGTTAGAGATACATCAGAGGAGGAGAGAGCCTGGTGGAGGTTATAATGGTGATCAAGACTTTATGGATGCCATGATTTCCATTCATGAAGGAATAGATCATGCTAGTTATGATGTAGACATCACTAACAAAGCCACATGTCTGGTATGTTTTCATTATTCCTTTTAGCTCATCTACTTCAATTTATGATTGTTATGACAACCGTTAAAAAGAAAAAACAAATGAACAAGCAATCTCAGAAGAACACGTATTTTACGTGGTTTTAAAAAACAGTACCAATCACTTATGTTGGTATTTTGTACTTGGCTTTTTTGTTGGATTGAACAGAACCACCATTTCATTTGTAAATGTTTTGTAATTTATTTTTGGGTTTTCGTGGGTAGCTTATTTTTTAGAGTGGCTCCAAAAATTGAACGGTTCGAGGCTCAACCGCGGTTCGAAGCATCGTATGGTAATACCCTTTGATTGTATCTTGCATCTTGCATCTTGCATCATCATGTGGTTGTAACACTTTTCTTGGGGTTGCGGTCTTTGATTAGATCCATATTACTCTCATTTCCAGTAGTAAGAGCCCCACAATGTGACCCGTGGGGCAACGGCGCTCTTAGCTTTGTTCTTTCCCTTCCCTCCAGTGATCAGTGCGCCCAAGGCGCGAAGACGCTCAGCAGCATCGCCCCAAGGCGAGGGCATTCCCCTTGGTCCTTTCTCATCTGTTCTTTTCATTTTACTCCAGTAGTTTGCCCCCCAGAGGGGCGTGGGTGCATATCCGGCACCGTTGCGCGTATGTTGAGCGTTTTTGCCATTTCTAGATGGCTGATTGTCCTTATCTGTACTTGGACATATATAAACAATAATTTTGGTCTTTTTAAGGTATGAAATATTCCTATAGCCTTTAGAGAGAGAAAATTCATTTCCCTCCTCCCTAGATAGATTTTGTGCATTTTTTGGGGAGGTTCTTGAGGTATTTTTCCATCAGACTGTGGGACTCTCCTTTTTTCTAGACTTTTGAGCCTCAATATTGAGTGTCACTTAAAATGTCTAGAGTGAGAGTCATTTTGGCATAATCATATCATCTTTCATCATTCAAGACTCAAGCTTTATGGAATGGTTTGATCGAGCTACCACGGCCCGGTTAGATCCGAAGCCACAGCACTGTGGAGTTCGAGGCCAAGAGCTTGTGGTTGCTAGTGGATCATTAAAGAGGCTCGGCCAGCCATACAAAAGAGTGATAGAGAATTCAATTTGAACAAGTAGAGAATACCAATAATTTGTTGTACCCGTCACTCTCAAATAGGTACCCAATATGAAAACTCACCAATGGACAAACCATAGAACTCCACAAAGCCCACCCTAAAAAAAGACTAAAAAACTTAAAAATTTCTTGTTCATCGTTTGAGCCGTGTCAAGACGTCTGCACATACTTGAGCCCCATCCGGACAAAGAATTTAGTGGGCCTTGTACTTGAGTTTGAACAAACGTCACTCCCATGTGGATATAGTTGCCAAATTCAAGACAATATCCAGCAACAATGTACTCCTATACAACACCTAACACTCATGGGTTATAAGGGTGAACGTTACAATGGGTACCCAACCCATCTACTTTATAAGAGTGATTTGTGTTCAATTTAGTGCATGCGGTGTATTTGGCGGTTACTATTGGTAATCTCTATCACTAAAGAGAGTTGAATAACATTTTATTACCATATTAATAAAAATCTCACGACGAGATATGACACATTTTGTTCTTCTCTTTAATACAATTCTTTGAATTAGAAGACTCAAAAAGTGCAAGATTTTTTGTTCAACAAAAAGTAAAGAATGTGTCAATCGTTAAAATTTAATCAGAAATGAAGAGCTTAGATTTTGGTCTAATATTGGTCTAACAAAGTGTTAGTCCCTTGAGTCTCCCCCTCTATATTATATATATATATATATAAAACAATCATGGGCATGCCAAAATCACACCAAAAAAATAATAATAAGAATCTAATTAGATTAGTACCTAAGCACCTGACGATCACATGCTACCTAAGGCACCCAATGAAAAGAGGAAGAACAATTTGGCAAAACACCAACTCAGCAAGGAATAGGAAAACAGTACAAATCCCCTAAACTTTCAACCAAACCAAGCCAGCATAAACCACTGCCAATGTCATATTTTCCTACTGTTGTTTTCTTTGGAAAATTTGCAGGCACTGATTGTGGGGGGAGCTGACACAACACCATCGATGTTGACGTGGACACTCTCACTGCTAATGAACAATCGCCATGTGTTAAAGAAGGCACAAGAAGAACTAGACATGCACATTGGCAAAGAAAGACAAGTGGTTGATTCAGACATAAACAAACTTGTCTACCTCCAAGCCATAGTCAAAGAGGCACTACGCTTATACCCAGCTGCCCCACTATCAGGCCCAAGAGAATTCACAGAAGATTGTACAATTAGGGGTGGCTACCACATCCCTAAAGGCACGCGACTGATTACAAACCTATGGAAGATCCAGAGAGACCCAATGATATGGGGCGATGCTTTGGCATTTCGGCCTGAGAGGTTTGTCACAACTCACAAGAATGTTGATGTAAAGGGACAACATTTTGAATTGATCCCGTTTGGAGCAGGAAGAAGAGTGTGCCCTGGGAATGCTTTGGGCATCCAAATGTTGCACTTGGTGCTAGCTAGGTTACTCCAAGGGTTTGAACTTGCGACGAAAAATGATATGCTAGTTGACATGACCGAGATTGCTGGATTATCGACTACTAAAGCCACTCCGCTTGAAGTACTTGTTGCTCCTCGTTTGGCTACTACTCTTTACTGATAGTTGATAGTTGAAGCCTGGACACAATAAAACAATAACATGGGAAAGGTTTCCATGAGGTGATATCCACAGAAGGTCGAAATAACTTTACTTTTAAAATAGCTATGCCACGTATAAATAAGAGCTTATATGTTTGCTCCCAAGCCAAATCCGATCAAAACAATATTTGGATTGTTTCTTGATTTATCTATATTATGTCCAAGTTGTTTCTTTTTTTATATATATACAGACCTCTGTTTTTTCTTAAATGTTGATAACTAAAAAGAAGGGTACATATTTAGATAAGAAAGAGGAAAAACTTGACGTGGTTAAAGACATACATATCAACTCTGTTGGCACCAAAAATAAATGCCCCCACTAAAAGAAAAATCAAAATCTCCTTAATTTTTTTGTTACTTTTGCTGGCTAGAGCTTCATGTTTCTGATATTATTTAAGCATTTTTAAAACTCCACACTAAGTCCACCATAGCACTACCTTCTGAATTAACGTTCTTGGAAATCAATTCATTGCAGGCTAACCACATCGACGCTGCATAAAAACGTTGGTCTCAAATATGCCTTTCCAGTTTCTAAACCTATTCCTGAAGTACCATATCTCTACTACTCCAGTCAAAATAAGGAACGTTTTTTTTCTATCAGCAAAAAATGCTTAAATAATCTTTGAAATGGGAATCTACCTTCTACGCAGTCGTCTCGACTTTGAGGAAGATAAGACAAGAAGGTTTTAAATTTTAATTAAGAATAAAAGCTACCAGGTTAAGGAGGTGGTGGATGTTATCAAGACAAAAGTAGCTATGTGGATAAAAGCCAAGTATGAAATTCAAGTTTACTTTGTGGAAGATTTCAAAAGGTGCTTATCTGTCCTTTAAGAAATTTTACTATAGGTGAGGGAATGAGTTTCGTTACAAAACAGTCCTTCATAGGTGAAGAAATAAAAATTTCATCACCGGGTACTTTTTCTGACGATCTTTAGTTGAGGAAGCAGTTTCATTATCTACACCATTTGGAAGGAAAAACATGCAATTTGAAGCAAATTAAATTCATCACTAAATATTCTTATAGTATATAATATGTTTGAGGAGCGTTGTCCTTTTTGTTGGCGGAATATTCTCGTCTTGTTCACATTTCACATTATACCAAAATAATTAAAACTTGAAGTCACATTTATTTTTTTGGATGTAAATTTTAATAATTTACAGAAAATAGAAACAGTAACTGAAAATAAATTAAATAAAACTTGACTAAATCTCTTATTTGATGGTGTCATGCATGTGGCACTCTAAGAGCTGTCATAAAAAACGACGTCATCAAAAAATACTGGCCGAACAACATTTGAGCATTGACCGAACAATTTTCAGGCAGTGATCTGTTTTGACTTATGGAATTTTTTAGTTTTTGAAATAATTTTTTTGATCTATTTTAATTTATTTTTTGTTTGATGTATTAATCTTTTATTAATTATTGATTATTCTCAACGAGATATTTTAGAAAACTAAAAAATTATATCAAAAAACTAAAAAATTTATAAAAAAAAAAGTCAAAATAGATCACTTTTAGGCTTATTTTCTGTCTCCAGTAATTTTTTTTTAGCTTTAAACAAAAAATTCTATTCTTTAATTTTTTGGGGTCAAGATAAACTAATACTTTATAAAAAAATTAATGCCAGACTAGTAAATACAAAAAAAAAATTTAATAAGTAGAAAAACTAAAAAATAAGAACAAGAATCTAAAAAAACAAATATGTATGTCAGAGTGGATGGGTGTGGTTTGTGATATGCCTGTAGCATTTTTCATCACCATAACCAAGGTCATCCCTATTGAAATTTTTAGTTTTACCCACAAGGGCCGCAACGGAGAGAAAATTTTCGATATATTCGCAATATATGGTTACAAAAAACTCTTACAGAGAAAAGAGTTACACTCTAACTCAACTCCTCACTCTTTGCTCACAAAAACACTCTTTCTGAGCTCATACACATTCACACAGTGCACTGATTTCTTACCCTCTACACTACACGCACTTGCCTTCATATAAATAAACACTGTTTTTTTTTTTTCTCAGCAAAAGAAGAATAAAAAAAATTGTTGGAATTACCCAATTAATTTCAACAATCAAACCAATAAATAGAGGTCAAACTTTTAATTCCATCAATCAAGCCCACTACTTTCTATTTCCTTTCCAAGAAGATTACCACACGGAAAAACTCTCAACAATCTCAGGGATAGAATTAGTATAATTGCTCTGTTTCTTCAAGCTTATTGCCGCCTATTTGTTTTCCTCAGAGAACTTTGTTGATGGTAGCCCCTTTATCATAGCACTTGGTTCAATTCTTTGGCGCTGAAAAATAAAGATTTGACAGCCCCTTTATCGTAGTTGTTCTATCGATTCCAATACGTAAGTTTGATATTAATTTCTTAATTGCTAATGACAACGAGGAATTCATAAAAAATAATAATAAAGATAAATGGTAAAAGGGTTATGGGTTTTATGCTGCAATTTTTAATTGAGATGGGTTATTTTTATTCATGGTGGGCGTGGTGTCTATGAATTTTTCTAATCCTCATTTCAAGATGAATAACTTTTTTTAAAAGAAAGTTTAACATATACCTGACAAACAGTCCTGTAAGAAAATTTAATTTTCAGAGTGGCCAAATATCTATTTGACAAGATATCGGCGTGAGAAGTTCTAATTAATTATGTGCATTGAAGTTTAGATTTTTATTATCACATCCTCATAATTAATTAACGTGTGCATGTTTTTTTTTCTTGGCAAATGTGCGCATGCATGCAACTACGTATAAATAACACTTGCCACCAACCTAGCTATATCTCAACACATATATGTTTCGAAAATGGCTCTCCCAGAACGGAAAAGAGACCAAAATTCTATATTGCCTCCTCCTTTGCCTTTGCCTTTGAGGGTATTTTTCCGTGTGGTGTTTGTAGTTGCACTGACATCCGTTACGACTTTCACAATTTTTATGGTATTTCATGATCGCCGAAACCAAGCTCATCTCATGATTCAAAGTCTAGTTGCTATGGCTCTTCAATTTTACTGCCTCGGATTCATTATATGCAGAGAACTTGCAGTTGCCGCTGGAAAAGCATGAGGAATTTTAGTTTTTTTCAAGTTTCGGTTTGGTATAGTGCTGAGTACTATCCTTCTTCAACATAAAAACATAATGATTCAATCGTCTCCTTGTTCAGTTCTTTGTCGTTGAAAAATAAAGATTTGACACCCCCTTTATTGTAGTTGTTCCATCGATTTCAGAGTTTGATATTAATTTCTTAATTAATTGCTAATAATGACGAGGAATTCATCAAAAAATAATAATAATAAAGAGAAACGGGTTATGGGTTATGGGTTTTATATTGCAATTTTATTCTTGTTGTGTAACATATATATCATTTCTTTTCTTTAAAGTGAAGAATGATGGAAGTTATTTTTGATCAACCTTATTATTAAATAGGCTGGAGTATTAAAATTCTTCCATCTTAGACTACAAAATTAGATTGCTCCAAGACTACTAAAAAATTAACATTCATTCGATCCAATTTTGTATGGGTTCTATAATATTTTGATTGGGTTTAATCGAGGTCAGGTGAAATTTAAGTAATTGAAATTGAACCAAAAATCGCAATTTTTTTTAAACAAAATGAGACCAACCGAATCTATGCTCAGACCAACTGAACCCTGAAATTTTTGATTGGTTCAACTTAATCGGTAATATTTAAACCCCTGTCATCAACTATTGGTAAAAAAAGCAGTCTTGCTAATATAAATGCCCCAGAGAATTTCAAGTGTATCGGATGATTGGGAACGCAATCGAACAATTGGGAACCCAATTATATTTGAAGTCCTACCAGACATAAAAGACGGAAGAGGACAACAAAACTAATAAATCGAAAAAAGATAGATTATTTTGTGAAAGAATTTGTAGGCCTATAAAAAAGTGGAGTTTGTACTTGTAGAAATTATAAAAAACAAAACTTTCAAAATTACATATTTGCCCACCTACCTGAACCAAGTAGGAGTAGATATAGAAGGGAAAATTGGTCAAATTATGAGCAAATCAGACACCAATTGAGGTGATATTGTTTCTTATTATATAGAGTTTAGATAAATAATAATTACACATGCTTGGCAAAAGATATAGATTCAGTGGCGCATAAGTTTTGACTCGGGTGGTGTTTGACATGCTATCGAAATATGCGAATCCGAGACTCGACTAACTTATTATGAAGATTGTTTCAAATTGATTCGATATGACTTGTTATCATTGTTTATTAAGCTTACTGTTGATTCGAACCATATTAATTGACATTGTACTGTACATATTATCTGGTCTTATTTATTTTTCAAGAACGGAGTAGAATTAGTGACGACCGAATTGAAAGATTTGAATGATCTATTTTATTCAAGAAAAAATATTTTTTCTTATTAGAAAAAGATAGAAATTCAGATCATTATATGTAGCTTTTCATCAGGCCCGGCCCAATAACAAATCCAAGAGGCCAATGCCTAGGCCTCCAAAAAGGGGCTCCTAAATTATATTTGGTAAAATACATACCCAAATCCATTAACCTCAATTTGTATTCAAGGGCCTTATCGTAATGTAAAAAACAAATACAGGCTCCAAAATTCAGTCATCCAATTTAGGGTCCATTTGGACTGTGATAATTATTGACTTATTGGTTTATTATTTTTTTGTCCTTTAGTGAAATTTTTTTACAATTTTTTGTTTTTTATCAATTTTTTTATGGTGGTTGGTTCATCTCGACAAAAGATTTCAGAAAAGTATAAAATTATGACCAAAAACTAAAAAAGTTCAGAAAAGACAAAAAATAAGCCCAAAACAGTGTCTGTGTTGACTTATTTGCGTCCTTAGTGAACTTTTTTTAACATTTGGACATAATTTTATATTTTTTAGATTCCTTTCATCGAGATGAACCAATAATCACAAAAAAAAATGACATAAAAATAACAAATAAAAAAATTTGAATAAAGACAAAAAATAAAGTATTAAGTTAATTTTGGCCAAATAGACCCTACGTTGTGATTTCACTCACGAGTTCGAGATCTGAACGTGATGTCTGAATATCTAAGCCTGCAACCACTTAGTTTCAAAGGCCTGAACCCATTTAAATTGTACTCCTGTAAACTTGTATTGACATGTATTTTTTAGATTTTGTATTTTTGTATTCCTATGTAATTGAAAATATTTTATGCAAATTTGCAAAAATTAGTATAATTTTCTTTTATTTTTTAAAAATGTGAAGAGCTTCATTTTGAGAATTTAACTAGAACACTCAGAAACTCTTGGGCGGCTGCCTTGCTTTTCATTTAAATTTAGTATATGTGTGACCCCAATTCAGAATTTGAATGACTAAGAGTAATACCGTGGATATAACAATTAATTAAATTAATTTGGGGGTTAATTTTTAGCAAATTGAAGACCGGAATGTTGACCATGTAAACTATTGACCCAGTAACTTGTTGGAGCCCAACAATTGTAATGTCCTATCCCACATCGAAAGATTACATGGGTGATCCTGGTTATATAATAAACCATGTAAACTACTATTAACAACTTGGGTTTAAGCATTTTGGACCACGTGGTTGGGTCAGTAATTTACATGGGGCGTTACAAATGGTATCAGAGCGACCCGTGTACGCGATCGAGTGTGGAGGTGGGGACTTTGTTTGGTCACTAGGGAACAGACCCGGGAGTTAGGCCGTGGTGACTCTAATGTTCAACCCTTGTGAGGGCGTAAGGTCTTAAAGGTGGAGAGATTGTGATGTCCCATCCCACATTGAAAGTCTACATGGGTGATCCTGGGTATATAAGAAACCATATAAACTACTATTAACAACTTGCGTTTAACCATTTTGGGTCACGTGGTTGGGCTTGAACAAGTTGTTGGGTCAATGGTTTACATGGGGTGTTACAAATAGTATCAGAGTGACCCGTATATACAATCGAGTGTGGGGTGGGAACTTTGTTTGGTCACTAGGGAACAGACCCAGGATTAAGCTGTGATGATTCTAGTGTGAACCCCTTGCGAGGGCACAAGATCTTAAAAAGTGGAGAGATTGTGATGTCCCGTCTCACATCGAAAGTCTACATGGATAATCCTAGGTATATAAAGAACCATGTAAACTACTATTAACAAGTTGGGCTTAAGCATTTTGGGTCACGTAGTTGGGCTTCAACAAGTTGCTAGATCAGTGATTTACATGAATCGTTACAAATGGTATCAGAGCGACCCGTGCACGTGATTGAATATGAAGCCGGGACTTTGTTTGGTCACTAGAGAACAGACCCAGGGTTAGGCCGTGGTGATTCTAGTGTGAACCCCTTGCGAGGGCGCAAGGTCTTAAAGGTGTGGAGATTGTGATGTCCCGTCCGACATCGAAAGTCTAGATGGGTGATCCTAGGTATATAAAAAACTATGTAAACTACTACTAATAACTTGGGTTTAAGCATTTTGGACCACATGGTTGGGCTCCAACAAGTTGTTTGGTCAGTGGTTTACATGGGGCGTTACAGTTTATGTGGATCATAGCTGACAAGTATTTAACTTCTTGATATATGATGGTGTATATTGTCATTGCGGCCTAATTTGTTTTTGTTGTTAAGCTTTCGGATGTGTATATTATGGATCAACTTCCTATTTAACTTTGTCATCTGTATCCTAAGAAAACGAAGACCAATTACCAATTATTGGAAAAATAACTATTTCCATTACTTTTCTCAGTTCATGTTAATGTTAACAAGATATATATATATATATATATATATATATATATATATATATAGCCGTGGCAACGCGAATGTACGGGGGTGCATATGTCCGAACTGATCTGATTTTGTAGAAATTCAAGGACCGCACCATTACTGTGGTTTAAAAGAATTGAGGTCCATGCTCAAATCAAAAGTCCCATGGACTCATGAACCATACCAATCAACAAAAAGGGATTAGGTGCCAGTTCAGTTCGGTTCGCGGACGGTTCCACTCTTATCTTGGACTACACAAAATAACTTCTTTTTTTGGACATTAACCACCCTCTACAAAATTGTGCTTAGCACTTGTCTTTTCTTTAAAGTTCATAGCTGCCCATTTAAGATAACTACATTTTTTTGATTTTTCTAATCCTCAGTTCAGGATGAATTTTTTTTTTTAATGAAAGTTTAACCAAAAACTGATAAAAAGCTCTATAAAAAAAATTAATTTTCAGAGAGGCCGAAAATTTGTTTGACAAGATATCTGTGTGAGAAGTTTTGATTAATTGTGTGCATTAAAATTTAGATATTTATATCACATCCTCATAATGTGTGTGCAGGGGCGGACCTACTAAGGGGGGAGGGGTCACGTGACACCCCCCCCATGTTCCACTTAAAGCAAAAAAAAATTTTTTTAAGGTTTTAAGAGTAAATTAAGTTTATCGTATAACACTGTGACACCCCCATACTCTTTTGTTCAGTCAAACTCTCCCCAATTTAGTTCATTAAATTTTGAATATCTATATTTTTTTGTTATTGAATACAAATTTAATTTTTAGTTGTTCATTTATTTTGATGGTGACACCTCTAGGCTCAAATTATAGGTCCGCCCCTGTGTGTGCGCATGTTTTTTTCTTGGTAAATGTGCGCATGCAACTACGTATATATAACACTTGCCACCAACCTGTATGAGAAGAATATCTGATCAACACATATATGTTTCCAAAATGGCTCTCCCACTATGGAAAAGAGACCAAAATTCTATATTGTCTTCATTTTTGCCTTTGCCTTTGTGGGTATTTTTCCGTGTGGTGTTTGTACTTGCAATGGCATCCGTTGCGACTTTCACAATTTTCGTGGCATTTCATGATCGCCAAAACCATGCTCATCTCAGGAATCAAAGTCTAATTGCTATGACTCTTCAATTTTACTGCATCGGATTTATTTTCTTCAGAGAAATTGAAGTTGCCGCTGAAAATATGCATGAAGGATTTTAGTTTTTTTTCAAGTTTCGGGTTGGAATAATGCTGAGTACTATTATTCTTTAGCGTAAAAAATAATGATTCAATTGTCTCTTTGTTTAATTCTAGCATTAAAAATTAAAAATTTGACATACCCTTTGTCGCAGTCGTTCCATCAATTTCAGTATGTAAGTTTGATATTAATTTCTTAATTGCTAATGATGATGATGATGAGGAATTCATCAAAATAAAATAAAGAGAAATTATTTATGGGTTTTGTGCTGCAATATTTTATTCTTGTTCTGTAACTTACCGTTTCTTATTTTAAAGTGAAGGATAGAAGTTATTTTTTAATTGAGATGGATTATTACTATTATTCATGGTGGGTGTGCTGTCTATATGCATTATTTCTCAATAGAAATTTTGAAGGGATAAAGGCAGTTATTTTACAATAGGGAATTATGGTGTTTGGAAGTGCCTTGGTGCATGTGCAATATTTTCGTTAGCATTCAATGTTATAGTAAAATTAATAATAATTAATTACACATGCTGAGTGTATTTAAGGTTACATATCTCGCTTTAATCTCTTCGCAAAAAATAATTATTTTATTGTCTTTTATTTATACTCGTTCAATTATTGTTGGGCTTTCTATTAAATCCAGTGGTATTGTTATGTTTGTGAATCATAGCACGTTACGTTATATATATATATATATATATATATATATATATATATATATATAGTCAGGGAGCCTGGACCCAAGTTAGGTCCGGACTTTTAATCTCAGCCCTTGGGTCCAGGCTCCCTGACTAGAAGCCCACTGTATATATATATATATATATATATATATATATATATATATATATATATATATATATATAGGGAAAGACTTCATGGACCAATATTTTTTTAGATCAACATCTAAATTTTTAATTCCTGATTAAATTTTAATGATCTGAATCGTTCAATATGTTTAAAACATGTTTTTAAAGGTACCCGTGAGAAATCAACTCAAAATATTATCGAAAAGGGTTTGATCCAAACAGTGATTCATAAAACAGTTCCTGACAACATTTTGAACCACTGCTTGGATCAAACCCTTTTCGATAATACTAGCGGCGGAACACACGCGATGCGTATGCAAGTCGATTATTAAATTAAAAAAGACCCTAATTGATGACAATATAAGAATTGAATCAAAAGGTTGGTTTTATTTATACTCGTTCAATTATTGTTGGGCTTTCTATTAAATCCAGTGGTATTGTTAGGTTTGTGAATCATAGCACGTTACATTGTGTGTGTATATATATATATAGGGAAAGACTTCATGGATCAATATTTTTTTAGATCAATATCTAAACTTTTCGTTCCTGGTTAAATTTTAATGATCCAAACCGTTCAATGTGTTTAAAACATGTTTTTAAAGGTACACGTGAGAAATCAACTCAAAATATTATCGAAAAGGGCTTGATCCAAACAGTGATTCATAAAACAGTTCCTGTCAGCATTTTGAACCACTGCTTGGATCAAACCCTTTTTGATAATACTAGCAGCAGAACACACGCGATGCGTGTGCAAGTCGATTATTAAATTAAAAAAGACCCTAATTGATGAAAATATGAGAATTGGATCCAAATGTTGGATTTAATGGGTCGGTATTGAAAAACAAAGTGTGGGCAAAAATCAAAAATCAAAAATCAAAGTGTGGACAAAAATAAAAAACAAATGCAAAGCCCAAAAAGAATCATGGTTAGGTTTATTCTGATTTTTGGATGAGTGGAGCAAAACTGATTGAGTGGGAGTTAGAGTAGTAATTTTACCTTTTTATCCAAGTAGTTTATTAATGAAGTTGCAAAACGAGCGGTTATTTTTATTGATAAAGGTAGTATTGGAACTCACTTTTGTGACACGGTTTCAATTTTTGTTCATTCCAAAAGGTGTAGCCCCTTTCTATTAGTATAGAAGATATAGAAGATAGATAGATAGATAGATAGATAGAGATTTTGAGCAGATTTTTCGCGGGTACCCTTAAAAACATGTTTTAAACACGTTGAACGGTTCGGATTATTAAAATTTAATCAGGAATGAAGAGTTTAGATGTTAGTCTAATATTTGTCTAAAAAAGTGTTGCTCCATGGAGCCAGCGCATATATATATATATATAAGTCCAATAAGTCAAGTGGTATTTCATGATCGCCAAAACCAAGCTCATCTCACGATTCAAAATCTAGTTGCTATGGCTCTTCAATTTTACTGCATAGGATTTATTTTCTTCGGCGAAGTTGCAGCTGCCGCTAAAAAGGCATGAGGAATTTTAGTATTTTTCAAGTTTCGTGTTGGAAATAATGCCAAGTACTATTATTCTTCAGCGGAAAAATATTGATTTAATTGTCTCCTTGTTCAATTCTGGCGCTGAAAATTAAAGGTTTAGCTGTTCCATCGATTTCAATATGTAAGTTTGATACTAATTTCTTAATTAATTGCTAATGATAACGAGGAATTCATAAATAACAATAATAAAAAAAAAGAGAAATGTGTTATGGGTTTTGTGAACTAGGACCTTCTTGGGCAGCCCAATTAGGTGATTATGCCCCATGTCAATCTTACAGCAAACCACACATAACCTTTACGCCCTCGGTCCCTTAGCTTTCGTCCTTACTAATTAAAGTAAACTCACAGCTCGTGATTTTGTACGGTGACTTTTGAAGCAAGTTCACGAAGGGAGTCGACGTAGTCCACTACCGGTTGATCTAGAAAGGCTGTTTCTTCTGCACCAATCTATCAATTTGATTTTTTACCCGACACCCGGTGAAACCTACAAGGTTCGATTCGATCAACTATCAGCAAAGTGGCAATGCCTTCAGGATTCAAGCCATAGTCTTCGTGTATTATTTATTTATTTTTAATTGTTCATTTATTTTGATATTGTTACGCCCAAATTAAAATTCTGGGTCCATCACTGGTTTCATTTCTTTAAAGTGGAGAATGATGGAAGTTATTTTTAATTGAGATGGATTATATTTATTCAAGGTGGGTGTGGTGTCTATGAATTTATGGCTTTGAGCGGATTAAAATTGATGAGATTAATAGTGTTGGAATTATTTATCCCGGTATATATTGTTTTAATACCAGTCAAACTTAATCTCAGGATTTATTTGTCCTTGATGGGTCATGACGTGCGGGCTGAGCAGGTTAGTGTCCTGGTCGGTCGGCAAGCAATTTGCCTCAGACATCTTCTGATCTGTTCAGTTCGGTTATCTGCTCGGCTCAGTCATTATGTTGGTATGCTCAGCCACTGTCCGATCTGCTCGGCTCAGCCGTTATCTTGGTCTGCTCAGCCCAGCCATTATTTGACCTATTCCGATGGATAACTCTCCGCAATTCCTGGGATCTATCTGCCTAAAGTGGATCGTCCCACAAGAAAAGGAAGATCCCAAAGATCTCTCCACGTCTTGCGCACCATCTCCACCCGCTTCCGTTATTTAAGGCAAGGATGATCGTTGGGGATTCAGTTACCAAATTAAAGGTCACTAGCCTTGATTCTCTCCACCAAATCAGGAATGGACCACGTCCTTCCCTAATTTGTCTCCAACGAGATCTCTATATAATGGAGGCACCTCTATGGTACAAGGTACGAACATTCTGCCCAATTTTATTCATACAGTCTCTTGGTTTTCTTCCTCCATCCTCAAGCTAACTTAGGCATCGGAGGGGTGTTGGCAAGATACCACACCGGTGTCAAGTTCTTTGTGCAGGTCAGCCGGGGACGATCATAAATCCGTTTCATCAGTTGGCGCCGTTTGTGGGAACGACTAGAAATTTACTGATTGGATTGGATTTATGGTCTTGACTCGATCAATGGCTTCCAATGATAACAATACTCATTCTGCTCCTCCTGTTGCAACCGCTGCTGATTACCAATCCCTCCGTCAGGACGTGGTGACGTTGACGCAGGGGATGCAGCGCATACTGGAGCAAAATCAGGCCTTACTGCAGCGCCTACAACCAGAACCTCCTGTTAGAGATCCACCGCCCCCACCAGCCCCAATGGCTGACCCCTCTGCTCAGGGGGTGGCTGGAGCAGATTTTGATGTCACTGGAGGGGGACATGGGGAAACCAGTAGTCATGCTGCAGCCCCCCCTTATGGAACTTTCTCCGGTTCCACGTTCCATGAAGGTCTCATGACCGATCAGATGCGCCAGATGAAAGCGCAGTTGGATGGCTTGACAAAGCAAATGAAGGCCAAGGCTCCCGCCTCTGTGGATGAGTTGGTACAGACCACTGAGCTCCCTTTCACTGCTGATGTGATGGCGGTGCCCCTTCCACCGAAGTTCAGAATCCCTCAAATCGATGCCTTTGATGGGACAAAAGATCCACTCGACCACCTGGAGACTTATAAGTCTCTCATGCACCTGCAGGCCGTGCCTGACGCCATCATGTGCAGGGCTTTTCCAATCACCCTCAGAGGAGCTGCCCGTATGTGGTTCAACAAGCTTACTCCCAACACGGTCAGTACTTTTAAGGAGCTCAGCCGTCACTTTGTAAGTTATTTCATTGCTGGTCAGCGGTACAGGAGGCCAGCCACTTATTTGCTCAATATTAAGCAAACTAAGGGGGAAACACTTAGGGAATTCACAACCAGGTTCAACAAAGAGTCCATGCAGGTGGATAATGCTGATGATCAGGTAGCCATCGCGGCGTACATGTCAGGTCTCAGACCAGGGCAATTTTTGTTTTCCCTATCTGCAGAACCACCGACCAACATGGCTGAGCTCATGATGAGGGCTCAGCGACAGATGAATGCAGAAGACACCCTTGCTGCCCATCGCAATCGCGAGAGAGAGACCCCTGCAGCCCAGACAGGGGCTCCCCAGCCGGGTAAACGAAGGAAAGAGGTTGGGCAGTCTAGGGCTGAGGATTACCCGCGAGGGAAGAGAATGGACAGAAGAGATTCTCCCCAGAGGGGGAGGCCAGAGAGGCGGTTCCACGACTATACTCCTCTGGTCGCAACGGTAAATCAGGTACTGCAGGAGATAAGTGATTATCCTGAGCTCAAATGGCCAGGAAAGATGAAGACGCCGGCTGATCGACGTTCTCGCCAGAAGTATTGTCGTTTCCATCGTGACCATGGGCACGACACGGATGACTGCATTGAGCTGAAGCAACAGATTGAGGGGTTGATCAGAAGAGGACGTCTACAACGATTTGTTCGTAAAGAGGGGGAATTTAATCAAGGAGCAGGACAGGCTGCTGGGCCGGCTGATCACAGGCGTGAGAGGACTCTTCCTCCTCCTCCTCCTCATCGCCCCGTGGGGGAAATCAACACGATTTCTGGGGGACCAGGAGTTAGTGGAGGTACTAGGGCTGCTCAGAGAACCTATGCCAGGGAAGTGTTCAATGCAGAGAGACCAGTCAAGCGCACACGGGTGACGGATTCAGCCATCCATTTTTCGGCAGAAGACGAGGAAGGGGTACTCTATCCTTATGATGACCCATTGGTGATCACAGCCCTCCTCGCCAATTGGACAACGAGGAGAATCCTCGTGGATACAGGGAGTTCAGCAGATATCCTCTTCTTACCTGCTTTTGAGAAGTTGCAGCTGGGGAAAGATAGAATCAGACCTGTACAGTCTCCTTTGGTCGGTTTTTCGGGAGAGACTGCCCATCCCTTGGGCATGGTGTCCTTGCCTATCATGATAGGAGATGAGCAAAGGAATGCCGCTGCCGTGGTGGATTTCCTGGTGATGGATTGCCCGTCAGCTTATAACGTGATATTGGGTAGACAGACCCTCAATAAGTTCAAGGCAGTGGTCTCCACATTCCATTTGAAACTCAAATTCCCTACAGCTGGTGGTGTTGGGGAGGTCAGAGGAGATCAGAAGAGAGCAAGGGAGTGTTATATCACTTCGATAAAGACAAGGGAAGCCCTTTCGGTCAGTGGGCTTGACACAAGGGATGAGGAGAAGCTTCAGCAAGGAGAACCAGTTGAGAAACTCATCGAGGTACCTGTTGTGGAAGGGCAGACTGAGAAGACGTTCCGATTGGGTTCAGGTCTGGAATCAGAGGAGAGGAGTGCTCTGGTGGAATTTCTAAGGGACTATGCGGATGTTTTTGCCTAGTCACACCGAGATTTGCCAGGAATAAACCCCAATATCATCACTCATCGGTTGAATGTGGACAGTGCTCATCGCCCAGTGAAGCAGAAGACGCGCACGTTTGCTCCAGAGCGCAATACAGCCATTGCTGCAGAAGTAGATAAATTGGAGGAGGCTCAGTTTATCAGAGAAGCTAAATACCCAGTGTGGATATCCAATGTGGTGCTCGTCCCTAAACCAAAGGGAAAATGGAGGATGTGTGTGGATTTCAAGGATCTTAACAAAGCCTGCCCTAAAGACAGCTTCCCTCTACCCAGGATTGACCTTCTCGTGGATTCCACAGCTGGCCATGAGCTGCTCAGCTTCATGGACGCATTCTCGGGCTATAATCAGATCCAGATGCACCCTGAGGATGAGGAGAGAACGTCCTTTATTACAACCAGAGGCCTCTACTGCTACAAGGTGATGCCCTTTGGACTCAAGAATGCAGGGGCCACGTACCAGAGACTGGTTAACCGGATGTTCAAGGAACAAATAGGTCGCAATGTGGAGGTTTACGTCGACGACATGCTGGTCAAGAGTCAGAGGAGATCAAATCATGTGGAAGATCTCAGGGAAACATTTGAGGCACTGCGAAAGTATCAGATGAAACTCAATCCCAGCAAGTGTGCATTTGGGGTCAGTTCAGGAAAGTTCTTGGGGTTCATGGTGTCCCAGAGGGGTATAGAGGCCAACCCTGAGAAGATCAGCGCCATTCTTAACATGGAATCTCCCAGGGGAGTTAAGGGGGTACAGAAACTCACTGGGTGCATCGCGGCCCTCAATCGTTTTGTGTCCAGGGCCACCGATAAATGCCATCCGTTCTTCCAAGTCCTGAAGAAAGCTTTCCATTGGACTCCAGAGTGTGAAATGGCCTTTCAGGAGCTGAAGGAATACCTGATGTCTCCTCCTCTCCTCAGCCGTACTCGAAAGGGAGAAGACCTGTACATTTATCTGGCTGTCTCGCCCCATGCAGTGAGCTCAGTGCTAATCAGAGTAGAAGCCAATGTGCAACACCCAGTCTACTATACGAGCAGAGCATTGCGGGGTGCTGAAACCAGATATCCTAAGGTAGAAAAAATGGCCTTTGCCTTGGTAACAGCAGCAAGGAGGCTGAGGCCTTACTTCCAGGCCCATCCCATCAAAGTTATGACCGATCAGCCGCTCAAGAAAACCTTGCACAACCCCGAGACGTCGGGGAGGCTGATTCAGTGGTCAGTGGAGCTGGGCGAATTCGACTTAGAGTTCTGTCCCAGAACAGCCATCAAAGCATAGGCCCTTGCTGATTTTGTGGCTGAATTCTCACCCTCAGATACTTCAGATTCCCCACCAGGTGAACCACCCAGCGCAGAGACCGAAGAGTCAGTGGGTTGGGTTCTCTATGTTGACGGTTCTGTGAATGCAGGGGCCAGCGGGGCAGGTGTCATTTTAATTTCTCCAGACAAGCTCAAACTTCTCTATGCCGTCAGGTTCAACTTCAAGGCCACCAATAATGAAGCTGAGTACGAGGCACTTCTGATCGGGCTCAAGCTTGCAAAATCCTTAGGGATAAAGGAGCTTACCGTTGGCAGTGATTCCCAATTGGTGGTGGGGCAAGTTCTGGGAGATTATGAAGCCAAGGAGGATAGGATGAAGCTATATTTGGACCGGGTCCAGCGTCTCCACGAAGCTTTTGATACATTGAAGTTAATAAGGATCCCCCGCGAGGAGAATGCAGAAGCAGACCAGCTTGCACGACTGGCCACAGCTCGAGAAGAAACCCTCAGTCGCCTCGTCCCAATTCACAGGCTGGAGCAACCAAGTGTGGAGTTGCCTGTTCAGGAGGTAGTTGCTGTCAATTACAAAAACTCTTGGGCAGATCCTATTGTTGATTATCTGGAGAGTGGCGTGCTGCCCACTGATAGGGACCTAGCTAGAAGGCTGAGGCTGAGAGAAGCTAAATATATGTGCCTAGGGGGAGTCTTGTATCGCAGGAGTTATTCATTCCCATTGCTGAGATGTCTCACTGAGGAGGAAGCGGAATACGCTATGAGGGAAGTCCATGAAGGGTCATGTGGAAATCATTCTGGAGGTAGAGCACTGGCACAGAAATTGGTCCGAACAGGGTATTACTGGCCTACCATGCAGAGCGACGCAAGGCAGATGGTCCAAAAATGTGAGAAATGCCAGAAGTTTGGCAACATTCTTCACCATCCTCCCACTTTGTTAACCCCAATCCCCTCTCCTTGGCCGTTTGCTCAGTGGGGGTTGGATCTGATTGGGCCTCTTCCTATAGGCAAGGGGCAGAACAAATTCGCTATTGTGGCTGTAGACTACTTCACCAAGTGGGTCGAAGCTGAACCCCTTGCTACCATCACTATGAAGAAGGCAATCAACTTCATCTGGAAGAATATTATCAGCAGGTTTGGATTACCTAGGGTGATCATCACTGATCGTGGCAAGCAGTTCCATAACGATCAGTTTCAGGAGTTCTGTGAACTAAGGGGAATAAAGGTGCACTATGCCTCCAAAGCCTATCCTAAGGCCAATGGGCAGGTTGAGGTCACGAACAGGACGATCAAGAAGAATCTCAAGAAAAAATTGGAAGCTGCAAAGGGAGATTGGCCAGAAGAGTTGCCCAGTGTCCTTTGGGCTTATCGAACAACTGCACGAACAGCGACTGGAGAAACCCCTTATTCTCTGGCTTATGGGGTGGAAGCAGTAATTCCTGTGGAAATTGGGCTGCTCAGCCACAGAACTCGGGATTTCCAAGAAGAAGAGAACCGACAAGGACTCTTAGAGGGACTGGACTTCCTAGAAGAGAAGAGAGAAAGAGCAGCCATTAAAATGGCCGCTTATCAGCAGCAAATGGCCAGATTCTACAATAGCCAGGTCAGGGAAAGAAGTTTCAGAACTGGGGAGTTGGTGCTGAAGAAAGTGGATCCCACAGGGAAGAGGATTGGACATCTGGGTCCAAATTGGGAAGGTCCTTATCAAATAACCGAGCATGTGAAGGCAGGGTCCTATCGTTTGGCTACATTGTCAGGGAAAAAGCTCCCCCAACCCTGGAATGCTGAGCACTTGAAGAAATATTTTCAATAATATTCGCCAAGTGTTTATCCCTACTGTCTTACCTCATTCCTATTTCTTTGTCTTGTCTTTTTATGTGAACAGGAATGATCAAATTTATTACAAGTCCAGTCAAGAGGGACAGATTGTTATTTTTATGTTTGAATTGTGTCTGAGGATAACTACACATATTAATCGAACAGCATTGCCTGCTCAGAACATGTCCTCCGGGACCATGCATCCGAGCAGCCACGCCTGCTGAGCCATGTCCTCCGGGACCATGCATCCGAGCAGCCACGCCTGCTGAGCCATGTCCTCCGGGACCATGCATCCGAGCAGCCTCGCCTGCTGAGCCATGTCCTCCGGGACCATGCATCCGAGCAGCCTCGCCTGCTCAGCACATGTCCTCCGGGACCATGCATCCGAGCAGCCTCGCCTGCTCAGCACATGTCCTCCGGGGCCATGAGCCCAAGCAGCCTCGCTTGCTCAGTACATGTCCACCGGGACCATGTATTCAGACAACCGTACCTGCTCAGCAAAACAAGCCCCCGGGGCAATCGCAGAATTATTAAAAGGAAGTCCCTTATCTTTGAGTTATATTTTTTAAGTTAAAATTCAAGTCTGCAGACATCGCACACAGAAGCAAAAAAAAAAAAAAAAAAGTAAAGTTGTTCTTTCGACTGAAGCATGACAGAGGAAATTGTTCATTTCTATTCATTGAAAGGTCTCCTTACAGCAATTGTAAAAGTAAATAAGTACAAAAGGAAAGCTAGTGATTTTCTTCAGCAGGTCCTATGACTGGAGGCTGGCCTTGGGCAGAAGGGACAATCGCCTGATCTGCACCAGGGGATGAATTCCTGAGGACATCCTCAGCAATTTCCTCGATCAAGGCGCCAGTTGCATTGATCAGGATCTCTTCAGCTATTACCGCGGCGGGGTCGACCACAGCCAGAGGTGGAGGAGCCTCGTCATCACCAGTAATATCAATGATGGCAGATGAGCCCTCCTCGCCCTGGGTAATTCTGAGCAGACCACGGTCGGTGGTCCCCTCCAGGAGTAGAGCCCCGGCGTGGCTGTTTCTTCTTCTTCTTCTTCTTCAGACTCTTTGTCTTCAGCTTCCTCCTCCAAGGCTATCTCTTCATCTTCAGCCTTAAAGGAGCTCAAGTCCAGCTCGGGATGGGCTGTGCTGATCCTCCTCTTCAGGGACATGAAGCCGCTGAAGTAATAATCGGTCATCAGATCGATGAACTCCGGAGAATCCTTCAGGTGATCCATCTGAACTGACCGAGTTTGCTCCTTCAACAAGTTGAGCTCCTTGTCCTGTTCTGAGAGCAGTCTGCCCTGCTCATTGTTTCTCTGAACTAGGTCTTGGACCTGTTTTTTCTTGGCCGTCAGACCTAACATCGAATCGGACAGATTTCTCTGCAACTCAGCAACCCGGCGTTCTTCAAGGGTCAGTCTGCCTTCCAGATGAAGGGCCCGTGCCTCGTGGGCTGAGGCTTGTTTCTCGTAGGCTGTAGAGGTTTCCGTCAAGCTCGATATCTGAGCGTCCTTGACGGAGTTCTCATCCCTCAGTTTGAAAACCTCATCCTTGAGCCTGGAGATGGACTCACGCAGTTCGGCCTCCAAGGCCTCACTCTTCTTCTGCTTCTCTTCCAGCTCAGAAACAGCGTCCTCGTCATTTAGTGCCTCCTGCACCAAGTCGGAACTGAGCACGGCCGCCTATAACATAGTAAGAACAAAGGTTAGACCTGATCAGTTGGTGAGAAGATATGAGGAGAAGAAGAGAGTGATTGTTACCTTGGCCAGATAGACGAGGAGCCGTGCACGCTTCTCCTCGGGAGTTTTGCTTCTCAGAATTTCCCGATCCTTCGCAGTCGGGAGCTCGTGCATTATGTCCATGCAATATCTGCTGCTGATCATGATGGATGGTTCTAGAGCAGGGGGCGGAAGCTCAGCCTCGAGTTCGATTGGGGCTGAGGGAGAAGTTTCTACGCTCTTCCTCTTCCTGCCCGTCGGCGCCAGCTCGGTCAGGTCCTGGGTCGGTGAGAGATTGACTTCAGAGACAAGAATCTCTTCAGGCTCAGTCAAGGTCACCTGTGTTGCTGACACAGCCTGCGCCTCTGAAGTAAGAATCTCTTCAGGCTCGGCCCTCCTGGGTTTCTTGGCAGGAGGAGGAGGGACTTGTTGACTCCGACTGGTCACCCCAGAATCCACAAAAGTGGAAGGGTCAGCCGAAGCTTTCTTCTTAGATTTTTTGGGCCGTGGGGGAGCCCTGTTGGTAGTACGATTGGTGTGAGCAGCCAATCTCTCCAGATTAAGCTTCATCCCGGCTTCTTCCTCTACAAAGTCAAACAGAAAAGATGTAAGATAACTTCGTCTGTTAACTAATTGGGAAGACGAAGGGATACCTCTTTCAATGGCAAGAGCCTCACGTGATGGCTCTGGGCCGAACAGATAGGTCGAAAGAGTTTCTGGGGTGATGAGGATCCGGAAGTCGTGGTCAGGATACTCTATCACCTTCTTCAGCTGCTCCTTGACTTCAGCTGAGATCACAGGTTTCTGTTTTCCTGTTCAGGACAAAGAAGAATCTGATCAGACACATGAAAAAGAGAAAGGTAAAAAGATTGGAAATCTGAGAGGGCAAGGTGCTCACGAGAAGGGGAGACCTCTCCCCAGAAGCAACGAATGCTGGAGGAGCTCGTCCGTTCTTCCCAGGAAGGGAACTCCCATCCTTCCCCCGAGATGAAAAAGAATTTGTCCTTCCACCTCTTGTTGGCTGAAGGTAGGCCTTCAACTAGAGAGGGCACGCCGTCCCTCTTAGAGAAGTACCACCACCCCTGAGCAGACATGCTCACTTGGTGGCAGTAGAGGAAAGCCTCCTTAGAAAGCACTGCCTTCTCCTCTGTGGCAGCTGACCAGAGTATGCCACAGCTGATCAGAATCCGCCAAGAGTTGGGTAGGAGCTGGCCTGGGGAAAGCCCCAGATACCAGAGGATTTCCCTTATACAAGGATGGAATGGGAGCCTTAGCCCGGCCTCGAGGTCGGCCATGTATAGGCTCAGCTCGTTGAACCTATGGGCATTTGCCCTCTCGGTCGGATCAGGCACTCTTAGATGCACTGAGTTTGGGATCTGATACTTCGCCCTCAGTAGCACCAAATCATGCTCGGTCACGCTCGAGGCTATGTGGTCGGCATCGATGGGTCTGAGGGGAAGAGCCACGCCCCTGGGTCGGGGCTGGTCTACAGCAGGTGCCGGACTGGTCCGGTGGGTACGGTCGGAGGTAGTTTCTGAAGGAACAGGATCCGAAGGCCTAGATGATGGTCGTCTAGATGCCATTTTGTGAAACTGGGGAATGGCAGGCTGAACGAACGTGAAGATTTCCTGGTAATATTGAGAAGTAACGGGGGAGTGGGCAAACTCTCCAAACGAGGGAGAATCAGACCGGTGATGCAGATAACGGCACAACCTCAAAAAGAAGAAGGCCCAGGGATGTCCTAAACCTCTAGGGTCTGAAATAGGACTACGGTCAGCCAGAATAAAAGTAAGAGCGACGCAGGCGTACCTAAACGGACGAGAATCGCGGTTGTCTTGAAAAAAGGGTATGCGAAATTTCCAGGTAGCAAAAGCTTGTAGGAACTTAGGCTAGAACAATGGAGGAGACGGAAAACCCTGATAAAGTTCCAAGGGACACCTTTTATAGAGCCTCCATAATGAACCTTCAAATGTGAACCGTTGATTGAAGACACGTGGCACTCCCAGATCAAACGCCGCCTCCAAGCACTCAAACGTTTTTGACACAGCATTAAATGCAGCGTATGAACCCAGGCAAAGTGCGAGCCGTCATGATTCAATGCATCAGACCGTTGATATTTCCTCTCTTAAAAACGGACCAACCGTTCGGAAATAGGGGAGTAGCTGATGGGTCATGACGTGCGGGCTGAGCAGGTTAGTGTCCTGGTCGGTCGGCAAGCAATTTGCCTCAGACATCTTCTGATCTGTTCAGTTCGGTTATCTGCTCGGCTCAGTCATTATGTTGGTATGCTCAGCCACTGTCCGATCTGCTCGGCTCAGCCGTTATCTTGGTCTGCTCAGCCCAGCCATTATTTGACCTATTCCGATGGATAACTCTCCGCAATTCCTGGGATCTATCTGCCTAAAGTGGATCGTCCCACAAGAAAAGGAAGATCCCAAAGATCTCTCCACGTCTTGCGCACCATCTCCACCCGCTTCCGTTATTTAAGGCAAGGATGATCGTTGGGGATTCAGTTACCAAATTAAAGGCCACTAGCCTTGATTCTCTCCACCAAATCAGGAATGGACCACGTCCTTCCCTAATTTGTCTCCAACGAGATCTCTATATAATGGAGGCACCTCTATGGTACAAGGTACGAACATTCTGCCCAATTTTATTCATACAGTCTCTTGGTTTTCTTCCTCCATCCTCAAGCTAACTTAGGCATCGGAGGGGTGTTGGCAAGATACCACACCGGTGTCAAGTTCTTTGTGCAGGTCAGCCGGGGACGATCATAAATTCGTTTCATCAGTCCTGGTTTAGTTTTGAGAATCAAATATGAAATTGTGCAGAATTATGAACAAATAGTCCAATTCCGCGCTTTTAATCTATATGCATTACTTCTCAATAGAACTTTTTAAGGGATAAGGGCATTTATCGTACAATAGTAGGGAATTATGTTGTTTGGGGTGTTCTGGTTCATGTAAAAACGGTTAGGTTAATCCGGTCAAATTTTGATGTATATTGAACTGAATTGGTCGACATGGGGTGAATATAATAATATTGATCCTGGTCGAAGTAACCAAGGGACCAAAATTAGTTCGGTATTCAGTCTGGTTAGGAATCTTGAGAATTTTTTATTTTTTATTTTCAATAGGCTACATCGTTTTAACCAAAAAAAATGCAAGAAAGGAAAAGAAAGAACAGAAAAAATATAATGCATATATGTACATATATCTACCTTATTATTAAGTAGGCTGGAGTCTTAAAATTCTTCTATCCTAGACTACAAAATTAGATTGCTCGAATACTACTAAAAAATTAACATTCGTTCGATTCGATTTGGTTTGGATTTTATAATATTTCGATTGGGTTTCACATAAATATATAATGAAAATTGGATTTGAAATTCATATATTGTATCTAATTTTATGTTTGGCATATATAATTGAGATAACTCGTAGTCGGAAGAAGGAGCCCTATGGTATGAAATAAAGGGGCTTACTCTTTATCATGTATTTTATATATATTTACAACACGTTCCTTATGATAATTGGATTTATGAAACTTTAATCAATGTACCGTGCAGGTTGTTAATCTTAATTCATGAACCCAATTACCATAGGAAAAATATTGCAAATATCTATAAAAATTTCTATTTTTATTTCTTTTTCTATTGTTTGATGTGATGTTTGAGATAAATCCACCTAAAGCTAAAAGCAGTCACGAATGACTAGTAATAATTTTGTAACTGAACGTAGGGTCGAATTTGATTGCGTACGAAGAACACCCAACAATGTTTTTCCATTATTGCTGTCATTACTTTTCCAACTTGGCGATAAATCAAATGTGGAGAGGCAGAGGTTGGGTAAGAGAAGGCATCTTTATATTCAAGTCCAATTCATGAACCTGATCTCTCTCCCCTTCATACTCCTCCCACCCCCAATCACGAACCACCAATGGAGTTTCTCCTCCCACCACCAATCGCAGTTTTACCTTCCATTATCGCCTTCATTCTCTTCCTTTACTACTTCCACAGGAAAAACACTGGTACCAACAAAAGACCCCCACCCAAAGCCAGCGGCGCGTGGCCTCTAATTGGCCACCTCCGCCTATTATCTGGCCCCGAACCGCACCACAAAGTGTTGGGAGCCTTGGCCGATAAACAGGGACCAATATTCACGATGCGGCTTGGGGTCCATCGAGCCCTTATAGTGAGCAATTCGGATATAGCCAAAGAATGTTTCACCGGCTCGAACGACAAGGTATTCTCGGACCGGCCGAAATCCATAGCGGTGGAGCACTTGAGTTTTAACTGCGCTAATTTCGGGTTCAGCCCTTATGGGCCCTATTGGCGCGAGATGCGGAAGATCACGATGCTTGAGCTTTTGTCGAACCACCGGCTCTCTATGCTTACCCACGTGCGCGACTCGGTGGTGAAAAACTCGGTGAAAAATGTCTATGAGATGTGGGCGAAGGAGGGGAACTGTTTGGTGGACATGAAGAAATGGTTCGAGGAGATTGCCTTGAAATTGACTGTGAAAATGATTGCAGGTACCGTACATAGCCTCTATGTAAGGGTTTTTTTTATCGGGTAGAACATAATTTATTAATCTTTAAACATAAAAATTAAAATTAAAGCGGTTACGGGCATGCCAACTATTTTTATTTTGCCTCTTAGAATGTTAATTATATACGTAATTGTCATTTGTTTGAGTTTCTTTGCACGTTTGTAGACAACGACATCGACATGGTCTCTTACACGTCGACATGTCAAGTAGTGCATATTTTTAAGAAGCAACATGATTTTTTACACGTCGACATGCATGTGCCCTTGACGTTGCCTTGCGTGTTTCTAGGTAGCAACATAGTTTCTTGCACATCGACGTGCTAAGTTGTGCACGTTTTTAGGTAGCGATGCATGGCTTGGGATGTCAATGTGCAAGAAACCATGTCGCTACCTAATTAAAAACGTGCACGACTTGACATGTCGACGTGCAATAAACCATGTCGTTATCTAGAAAAGTGCAAGGCAACGTCAAAGGCATGCTCAACACTTGGCATGTCAACGTCCAAAAAAAGATGTCGCTACTTAGAAACGTGCACTACTTACCATAATTGGAAGAAAATTCTTCTTTTTAGTTAATTATTAAATTAATTATTTAATATCAAGTCCTACAGAATTAATTGTTATAATTGTGAAGAAGAACTTGATATGGACCCTATATACAAAGTGGATTTGGTGAGTAAAGGAAAAATACTCCATAAATCCAAGCTCATACTAACTCAATAAAAGAATTATTGCAGGGAATGTGAAAATGAAGGAAGGTGAAGGATATCGCGAAGCGTTTAGGGACTTTTTTGAGCTGATGGGGGTGTTTATCGTGGGAGATGCGATTCCTTTTTTGAGGTGGTTGGATTTAGGAGGGTATGAGAATGCGATGAAGAAGACGGCTAAAAAATTGGATGATATGCTTCAAGGGTGGTTGGAGGTGCATAAGAGGCAGAAGAATTCCGGCGAGGTGCCGGAGACAGAGAAAGACTTTATGCACGTGATGTTGGAAATCCTCGATGGTGGAACAAATGAGGACCTCAATTTTGATGCAGACACAATCAACAAGGGTACATGTCTGGTATGAGAATCTTCCTCCATTAATGTTTAAGAAGCTCTGCGTATTTGGAAAATTTGTTTGCATTTTAGTCAATTTTTTGGTTTTACTTGCACAGTAGGGGTATCCCCAACGCGCGAAGGATCCTTGAGAGTTTATCTTGGTAGAGAACTGTATGATCTTTTTCCCGTGCTGTATTGAATAGAAAAGAAAAGAGGTCAATGCTACGCCTACCTATTTTTTTATCCAATTTCAACTGGGGACGAGCTTCGACTTTTATAGTAAAGAGTGATGAAAACTCGGCTTTTAGGATCTAGCACTTGAAAAGATCATATCAACTTTAATATGTTGAAAAGATATATGATAGATTCGTTTAGAGCAACATTTCATAATTACAAGTTAGTTCTGGTCTAATTTGGCATATGATAATTATAGGTTTTTAGGCTTATTTTTTGTCCATTTCCGTTGCCCCAATTGGACTACTTTATTTGGAAATAAGTCCTGAGTTTTGGGCTCTGGTGTGTTGGCCGTCTTGTTAGAAGTGGCAGAAAGACCAAAATACTCTTTTGTACCATAATTTAATACAAATATCATACACCCGCAAGGGCTATTCGGTCACTGCTTCTTCAAAGTTAAACAAAATACTTCATTAGATTTAATCAAACCACGCTATAATTAAGTAATTTAGCGTAAGCAGACCCGATTAGATTAAATTCTACTTCAAATATCATAATTTAATAATTCAATAATAACCAGAGTCTAAATAAAATACGATGATTCTCCATTTGATTATGAAATCGATGTTTTCACAATCATATTTCATGGGTTTTGTAGGGTCTTACTTTGGGGGGCACCGATACCACAACCACAACCCTTACATGGGCTGTAGCTTTGCTCCTTAACAATCCACATGCACTGAAGAAAGCCCAAGAAGAATTAGACACCAAAATTGGTGGACAAAGGCAAGTAGAAGAATCAGACATTAACGACCTAGTTTACATCCAAGCCATAATCAAGGAAACCCTCCGTTTATATCCACCGGCCCAACTCCTTCCGCCACGAGAAAACACCGAGGACTGCATAGTGGGCGGCTTCCACATCCCAGCGGGCACACATCTATATGTGAATCTGTGGAAAATTCATCATGATCCGTCAGTATGGCCCGACTCCTGGGAGTTCCAACCAGAAAGGTTTTTGACGACTCACAAGGATGTTGACTTGAAGGGGAGGCATTTTGAGTTGATTCCGTTCGGAAGTGGAAGGAGAGTGTGTCCTGGAATCTCTTTAGCTCTTCAAGTTGTGCAGTTTACACTTGCTAGTGTGTTGCATGCTTTCGAGATTACAACACCAACTAATGAACCTGTTGATATGACTGAGAGCTTTGGATTTTCTAATATCAAAGCAATGCCACTTGAAGTCTTCCTCACACCACGCTTGTCTCCTGAAATATACAGACAAGTGAATGAGTGAATTAATAGTCATGAATCTTCACCACAACTTTTTTTAATGCAATAATTTTGCGTCTTCATGCTGCATTGCTCGTTTGTAATAACATATATTCGTATTGGGTATCGAGGGTTTTTTTTTTCCTTATAGAATAAATGTAGGTATGTAATGTTGTAACAACTTTCATACGTGCATACACAATGCTCACAGGCACTTGCCCACAAGATATGTGTGAGTTGTGTTTGATTTCAGACTTTTTCAATGTTGTAAAATCTCAGTCCAGTCCTATTGTGGTGACATCTTTTCTGTGAGTGCCTATTTGTCTATTTGGCCTGGATTAATCCAGGCTAGATTATCCGGCTTTTTTTGTCTTTATTCAAATTTTTTTTGTATTTGTTATTTTTATGTCATTTCTTCATGGATTATTGGTTCGTATCGACGAAAGGAATCTAAAAAGTATAAAACTATGTCCAAAAGTTAAAAAAAAGTCACTAAAGACGAAAAATAAGCCAACACGGACGCTGTTTTTGGCTTATTTTTGTCTTTTCTGAACTTTTTTCAAATTTAGCCGATGATTGAGAACTTTTCTGAAAGCTCTTGTCGAGACGAACCAACAATCATAAAAAAAAATGATGAAGAAACAAAAAATTAAAGAAAAATTTCAAATAAGGACAAAAAACTAAACAGTGAATAATCCAATAATTCAGCCAGGCCAAATGGACCCTATATTAGGTATGTCCAGAGTCAGGTGTTGGAAATTTTTGAACAATCGTTTAATTCTACAATGCCATTATGAATTTTGAGAATAATAAATTACAGAATGAAACAAGCAAACAGTCGTGCGTTATGAAAAATAGAATGAAAAAATACGAGACACAAGATATACATGGAAAATCTAAACGCGAGAAAAAACCTCAAGAACCACATCAATACTCCACTATAAAATCGAATCAAGAGTACAAGTTTTCACGGAATCTCTCTGCAATCTGTATTTTCTCTCGTCCTCCTCTTTTTTTCTCTCAAAACTTCGTAACCCTAATTACATCCTAACTGCAATATAAATAGGTTGGACCCTATGGCTGAATTACACGCCCAAGTCCAAAAATATTATTTTCGCTACAATTCGGTGAGCTCTGTTGGGGCTTACCACCACACCCTCGAGCACAAATCACTGCTGAAAATTATCTGCACCCAACATCAGAATCAATTAAACTCTCCATGAGCCAAACAATGTAAAACATTTTTCTTAAAAGGTTTTTGTGGTACTATCAAACACGAGAAAATGAATTTTTTTCGGGGGTCCGAGTGTGTGGTTGGGATTTGGGGTAAGAGGGGTTGGAGTGTGGGGATCGGCTTTAGCTTGGTTGGTGTTTTTTTTTTTTTTTTTGGAGGGGGGGCGGGGGGAGAGGGGGTGTTTTAGATATTAAAAAATAGTTCAAATTAAAATAGTATTCGTTAATTAGGTTACAAATCCTCAACCAACTTGATTTAACACAAGATTATTCTACGCGTCAAGCTCTGCTAGATCAACGATATGGATTATATTTCAGAACTTTAATTTTTTTAAAAAGAAAATAGTATTTAGTATATAGTATGTCCCAGCCCATTTGGCTTAACTTTTTTTTCTTAAATGTTTTTTGTTCCTTTTCAAAAAATAATTTTGCATTTGTTGTTTTGACCTCAATATTTTGTGAATAATTGCTCCGTCTCGATGAAAGTAATCTAAAAATAATAAAATTATATCCAAAAGCTAAAAAAATATCACTAAAGATGACGATAATCACAAAAATACTACGTTTTTTAATTTTTTTTTGTATTTTCTGAATTTTTTTAAATTTAGTCCATTATTTATAACTTTTTTGAAAACTCTCGGCGAAACAAATCAATAATCTACAAAAAATTAACAAAAGTTAAAAAATTACAAAAAAAAAAAATCGCATAAATATGAAAAAAATAATCCAATAAAAAAGTCAAACAAGATGGCCAGTATATACATTTGTGTGTGTGGTGGGGGTGGGGTGAGGGTTGTTTTCCAATAATGCTGACTAATTTAATGCCATAATACTTCTACTTGACAGGTTTAATTATTTGCACAGTAATAATCCACCAATACTACTGTCTACTATGAACTTAATAATGAGGTAATTAATTTTCTAATTAAATGTACAGCAGAGCACATGCTGTTTGCGTGACTTGTAATTATCAATTGGGATAACAACACTACACATCGATTTTCCTTTGCCTGTATAATAATGGGTATACATGAACAGTCATCGATCATCCATCAACAAATTTCAACCATTTGATCACCGCCATACATCGTTTTCATGAGCCTGGCATCCATAACCAGACATACATGGAGATTTTTACTCTCTTTTTTTTTTTTGGATGGTCCAACCAGTGACCCTCCTCTTTCCAATGGGCTGGTTTCATTTCCACCTGTTTTTTAATGGTGATCCCTCAGCTCCACATGTGATTATCACACTCCCCATCAGATCGGGACTACGGCACCACCTTGTACTGTGATTCACATAATTAGGAAATTCAAAGAGATTATAGTGCAATTTTTTTTTATTGTGCGTCTAGTAAATTAAAATGACATAATTTTATTTGTTTTGTTTTCGAAACTATATCATTTTGATTCTCATACATTTTGATAACAATTTGCGCGATAATTTAAAACGATGTAATTTTGAGGACAAAGATAATAAAATTATGTTTTTTTTGCCCACATTAGATGTATGTGCACTATAGAGAATTGCACTATACCTCCCCACCAAATTCATAATCTTGACCATTTTGCTAAAAAAAAAAAAGGAAGGGGAATTGTCGTTCTTTTATTATTATCATTATTAAATTTGTGTTAAATTTTTTAGATTAACTATTCGTCGAAAAGAATCTGGAAAGCAAAAAACATATGCGCGGAAGTTTAATAATATTACGTGCTAAACACAAAATTTTTGTAATTATTTTTAGCATCGTTTTTATCAGTATTTTTTTTCAATTTACATTCATATTTTTATATCTTTCTAATTCCTATTATCAATACAAATGAAAAATGTAAGAAAGTTAATAAAAAGTTATACAAAAAATCACAAAATAATGTTAGTGATACTTCATTTTGTACCTTGTATTTTACCGCATGCTAAGATGCCATCACTTTTCTCGGCCTCCCCCCCTCCCCCCCCCCCCCCGGCCCGCAGGCGCCACATGTGAGCTGTCATTTTTGATTTACCACCTCAATATGCAATAAAATATACGGTACAAAATAAAATATTAGTGACATTATTAATACTAAATAATATCCACTATTTCTTGCTTAAAAGTGCAAAAATATTTTGTACCCCCTATTTCTTGCTCAGAAGTGCCTACAATTGTATTGTTCAGATTATAGATAAAGTTTGTGCACATAATTTTCATGCATAAATTCAAACATAATTATGTTTAAAATTGTTAAATATAGATGAAACTCACAAAATAATAAAAAATTTATGTGCATTCAAAATTTCCAAACACAATTATATCCGAATATATATACAAAAATTGATAAGCAACTAGATACCCAACCTCAATGATTAATGCCATGGGCCCCACAAAAGGAAAGAGTTAACTACAGTTAACTAACTATGGTTCCACCATCTGAATTGTGCCCTTCTTAAATCTTTCCCGCAATAAAAACGGAATACAGCCAGTCTGAACACTCTGAAGTCTGAACTACTAACTCCGGAATTCCCCGGCTGCTGGAAAGTTTCTAATCCACTTTCCCGCCAATACAATTCAGGAAGGATGAAGCAGCGAGCCGCCGAGAATGTAATCGTCGCCGTGAAAGCAGAGAAGGTTATCTCGAAGACTGCCTTGGCTTGGGCTCTGACCCACGTCGTTCAACCCGGCGATTGCGTTACGCTGCTCGCCGTCCTTTCCGGCCCTAAAACAGGTAAAAATTCATCGATATTAATTTTGACCTTACTTCAATTCTCTTTCACTTGTATTGTGAATGGTGTTTGAACTGAGGCGTTGTGTTCATTGTAACGTCGGTTACAGGTAGGATGAGATCACTGTGGAACTTCCCGAGATTGACCGGAGATTCTGGGACGGGGGACCGGGAAAAGTTACCGGAGCGGATATCTCATCAGATCTCTGAGTCATGTTCACAGATGGTACTGAAACTTCACGATCAAATCGAGGTGACTCCACCTAAATTACCCAATTTCGCTTGCTTTACGTTCTAGTGACTGCGGTTATTCAAATGCTCCATAAAATCAAATCTGAAAAGCCTTTAGAGTCCAGACAATAAAATATTGTGGATATATGCCAAAATCAATTCCGTCATTTGATAATTCTAGCATTTGATTGGGTTGCCAGGGTTTTGGAAGATTCCTTGCATGTTAATTTTAGCGAAATGTATATTATTTCAGATCTGCGGGTAACATGTGCCTGGAAATGTTTAAATTTGATTAGAGTGGACCCTGGGAATCATATGATCTTTATATAAATGCTTTATCACTGGTAAATTACCATTCACTACAATCATGATGCTCCACATTAACGCCCAGTGATTACTTATGCACAGTGAAAGGTTGCTGTTGGGGAAAAAATATATGTACATGCAACACAGATCTATTTCACCGGTAGTAACTATGGAACGCTACTGCATGACACTAAGGGCCTGTTTGTTTGACCAGATATGAGCGTCAAATTGAACTATATGCAAGCAACTACATACCGATGTTTGGTCAAGATTTTTACATTCTGGATTAAGTTATCATTTGATATATAATCTCAGAAAGTGTAGCATAAATTGCCATGGGGAGTGATATTTCTTATTCTACCGCATTGGTCCGATTGATTACATATTCTGAGGATATTTAATACATTTATTTATTATTTGTCCCATCAAATAAAAGGCCCTAAGAATATAGCTGCTAAAATGCCCAAGCACATACTAAGGCCAAGCTTCTCACTTCCTTCTTCAATTTTGAAGGGATCTCACTCTCAAATAACTATTGACCAGAACAAACTGCAAGAACTTTCATCAATCCTTCTCCTGGCTAAATAAATAAAGTTTTGTAACGTGTAATGGTTTGTTGACTTTAGGTTGGAATGCAGATTAAGGTGCTATCAGGTACACCAACCGGAGGTGTGGCAGTCGAAGCTAAGTATCATGCAGCCGGCTGGGTCATATTGGACAAGTAATTAAACATAAATGTATTATTTCTTGTTTCTTGTTTCTTGTTTCTTGTTTCTTGTTTCTCGTTTCTTGTTTCTTTTTGGATTGTCTGTGGTTACAATTACTAGTTTTTCCGGTCATTCTTTATTCTCCCTCATGGAAGTGACCTTATAGGAAGTGCATCAACTTCCCAAATGGGTATGAACAAGGTTTGTTATTTATTATACTGTTATATTTAGGCAGTCTATGGCTGCATAAATATCCATGCAGTTGTTTGGCTATCTCCGATGACATAAGATTGACTTAAAATAAGTCTTGTATTTCTGTTGCAATTTGTATTTGATGCACATGTTTAGTTAGGTATTTCTTCAACAACTGAGATGCATATGAGTAATCAATTCAGGTCCCTTAAGATCCAATAGTAGCATCTTGCCTTGCAAGATGATTTCAAGGAATCTCAAAAGTTAGATAAAATGACTAAATGTTCCAAAACATCTAAACATGATGAGCCTAAAACCATTCCCAAAAAAGGCAATAACCGGGCTGCCATAAAAATTCTGGTGGCCTAAAATCCTGTTGAAATAATGACTATATTTGGTTTTGGGCAGGTCTCCCGACCAAACTAAAGGTGAACCTGCTTACTAAATCTTCACTATATTATGTGTGGAGTATTTAAAGTGATTTTTCATCTAAGTAGGTCATAAGGTCCTGTATATGGGTGACCAAACAAGAAAAAGACTAGTTTACCAAATTGGATTTTTTGGACCCCTACTAAATGGGTCAATAAGTTGGGACTTATTTCTGTCACTCTGAAACCAACCAGACTCATGCGTGCATAAAAATTATGAGTCATGTTAAGGTTTCTGTCACTCTGAAATCAACTAGACTCATGTGTGCTATAGTTGCAACTAAGTCTACTGTCTATGACTCTATGTTGATAACTAAATTTCTGTCCTAGTTTTGATGCACGATTCATTTGCATAGGCATAATGGCTCAATTTTGAGAAGTTGTACATTTATATCTCTTACTGTTTTTTAGGTTAGTGGAGTTCTAATTAGCATTTTTTAATGTATATCTAGCATCCAACGATACGGGATTTCATGGAAACTTTTGTGTATTCCATGTCTGCTGTCATAGTCACAAATTAATAGAGCATGTACTTTGTAGTATTTGGGTGGAAATTCTCATAAAAAAATGTCTTCGTATCCTTTTGATGTGGTACAAATGGTTTTGAACTCATATTTTGTATGCATGTTATCGTCAGGAATAAAACTAAACCCACATCGGCTTTTGTTCTGCCAAACAGAAAACTGAAGCAGGAGCAGAAGCATTGCTTGGAAGAACTTCACTGTAACATTGTGGTAATGATAGGTTCTCAGCCAAAGGTCCTTAGGCTAAATTTGGGATCCACGGATGAAATCCCAACCCCCTTCTTTTCTGCTGCTTCTTCACCTACTTCAGATTTCGGTAAGTTACACAGCCACAGGATGAAGCATTCGACTCCTGTGAGCAGCCCTGAAGAACCAAGTACTTCCTGCACAAGAACAACTGGAAAAAGTTCATTTTTCAGTCCAGACACAGTGGCATCTCCTTTTCTTGTGTACGAACGAAATCCACTTTTTGAAGGACCAAACATGGGAAAGAGTAGTCCATTTAATAAACTAAACTGCTTTGATGACCAGCTAACAGTACTAAATGAGGACAGGGAAATGGTAATTACTCTCTCAACAAACCTAAAATCATCAATATGTAAAAGTGATAAGAATGTGTTCTGGATTCCCCAAAAACACTCTGTTGCTGAGGAAGCCCCACCTACCAGAAACTACAGAAATTCCCTCAGAACCACATCTCCCTCTTCCAGAACTGAAGTTGATACCATTGTACAGCTTAATAAGGCAGAGTACATTTTTGACTCAAGCATCAGACAGGCAGTCTCCTTAGCAAGAACTTCCTCTATGTCTCCGCCTTTATGTTCATTTTGTCAACACAAGGCACCGTTTTTTGGGAAACCACCAAGACAATTTGATTATGAACTCCTCGAGGAAGCTACAGAGAGGTTCTCGGTTATGAATCTCTTGGCAGAAGGCGGGTTTGGAACGGTTCATAGAGGGGTCTTGAGGGATGGTCAGGTGGTTGCTGTAAAGCAGTTGAAGTCATCAGGGTCAAACAGAGATACTGATTTCTGCAGGGAAGTGAGGGTACTGAGCTGTGCACAACACCGGAATGTTGTGTTGCTTATTGGGTTTTGTGTTGAGGGAAAAAATAGAGTTTTAGTGTATGAGTTCATATGCAATGGCTCCTTGGACTTCCATTTACACGGTATACTTTGATTCCCTCCATTTTCTTTCTGCCTACATTTCTCACTTCATCCCTTTGGCCCATGCTTTGATTTTGTGTGCACACACATGAATGTTTGTTTAGTATGATAAGATTCAATTGATTACTTATGCACCCAGTGAATGCATCGTCTGATTGCAACACCACTGATTTGACTTGGCAAGTGATTTTATGGATGATAGGGAAAAAGAGAACACCTATAGATTGGAACTCGAGGCAAAAGATAGCTATTGGAATAGCAAGAGGGTTAAGATACATTCATGAAGATTGTAGAGTGGGTTGTGTAGTTCACGCAAATATGCGGCCTAGCAACATCCTGCTAACTCATGATTATGAGCCTCTGGTACCTCTTCTTCTTCTTCCTTTTATTTTCTGAACAAAAATAAATTGTCGAGTCATCCATTTTTTACAGTATATTCCACTAGGAGTACAAATTAACAACATTAAAATGCACCGGTGCATGGCCATTTGGATCAGTATGTCAAGTGTTGTACTGCAACAAGGGTAGAAATTTATTGAGTTTAAAATGTTTTGTTATTGGGCCAAAAATTATATGTTCGTTGATGGGCTAGTTTGTGTTTTTTTTTTTTTGTAATTGAGCCTATAGTGTTAGGCCAAGCCCAAGTTATATTAGGTAAAAGCTTTTGTTGCAATGACTAGACATAGGAAATGAAAAAAGAAATAACAGGAGGTGGACAGTCCCATTTTGTCTTGTAGCAACTTTGTGCTTCTTTTTCCACTGATTTCCTCCACTAACCAAAAGAATCACCAAATCAAAAGCCAACAAAATGCACCGGTGCATCCTCATGGAGTTTTAATATGGTGACATGGCTACTAACTATATTCACTTTTCTTTTTTTTTTTCGTGTTTTGTCTTGCCAACTTAGCTTCACTGGTCTAATTGCATGGATTATTTATTTAGGTTGCTGATTTTAGGCTTGCAAGATTGCACACAGAAGGGCATATATGCAATGAGCGAGTTGGAACTTCTGGGTAATTGTCGCATGTGTCCTTCAAATCCAATAATTTTTTCTCTCTCAGCAGTGAACAACTCTAAAAGGCAATGAAATTTGATTCTTACTATGTTTTGGCTTACAAAACTTGCGCGACCTGACGCATTCTGTATATTATTGCCATCTTTTGTTTTGCTTAGTATTTTTCAAGCATGCAATTGTTATGTTTTAAATTCCGAAATCTAGGATCCAAAGATTATGATAACGTGATTGTTGCTGATTCTGCTTCAGGTATCTTGCACCGGAGTACTTTAGTGGTGGAAAGATTACAGAAAAAGTTGATGTATATGCATTCGGACTGGTATTATTAGAGCTGATTACAGGTCAAAGAACCAAGGACTGGCAATTTTATGAGGGGCAACATATCATTCAAGGAAAGTTTCACTCATTAACTGCACAACCCGGCCATATTTTAGCAAATAAATGCCAACTGAACAACTTGCCGGAGGAGTTTCAGTTGATGGGTCGTGCTGCCTTCTTGTGCCTAAACAAGAATCCTGAATTGAGACCCCCTATGTCGAAGGTTTCTACCTTCCTCTGTATTCGATATTCGTATCAAGTACATAGAACATTTCTTCAATAGTTTTTCTTGTTAACTTTGCCAATCACTTGTAACTGGTTTATTCAATGATTGGGAGGTCAATTGCATAAACTGAAACACTAGTCTTTTTTGCCTTTTTACTTATTAGGTCATAACAGTACTTGAAGGAGGAGATGGAGTCATTCCTCTGGATTTGGACATCAACTCTGTAGGTAGTAGAAGTGGGCATATGCGTGGGCTAAATTCAAACACGCGACTTGAATCAAGAAGAAAGCATTCTCGCACGCTTTCTCAATGATATAATTCTCAACCGGTTATGAACTTTCTATCCGGTGAGTTGCCTGGATCTATTTGTACCTGTTATTTTCTGGTGCTCTTCCGCATCACGTTAACCTCATGTTTCTTTTTTCCACATTTATGCTGTCGTGATTATTTTCCACCATCATTCTTTGGGAACTTCAGCTTGGAGCCTACAATTCAATTGTTGTTTAATGTCCTTGTACTTGGTTCAAAGCCTGCATGTTCAGAGTTCTATCTGATTGTTGACAAAAATCTTAGCTGAACCTAGTTACATATAATGAAAATATTTTACGGAAAGCAAATATGGAAGTTACCATAAGAGTTCCGGTCAAGAAAGAAAGAAAAAATGTTACTGTATTCAAGATCATCGTGTATAATTTCATGTATGAGTTGCTACCACACGCAGTTTATAAGAAATGATTCAAGATTTGCTCATGACAGCTCTAACTGTTAATCTGTAGAAAGCAGGAAGTACCAAGAAATGAACCATATAAAGAAAAGGAAAACAAAGAGAGAAAATTCAAAAGTAGAGTTGGTAATTTGTGGGGCTGGCTGATGCTCCTCAAAACATTTGGAGATTTCAAATTTCCGAGTATCTGGTTTGCAATTAACGAATAAAATTCTCATAGATAGAATAATGCATGACAAAAATAGATCTGAGGTTAAGTCATCTCAGTATATAGGATAACTTTTAGAAGAAGAGTTTTATAGAACTTTTGTCAATTTTTGGGTGGATACTCACTCACGAAATGTCTTGGTGAAGTATAATTTCTTGGGGCATGGTTGCGTAACCTTTGAACTCAATCATTTAGGCAAGTACAGAATTCTAAAATATATACACTGACATGAAGTATTGGTTTATGTTATTGTGGTTCGAGTATCATTTTCCAGATCTAAAATCCTTGACACAAGATATAGCCTAGGTTTGATGTGAGAATGGAGATGCAAAGTGATTGGCACCCAAAAAGAGAAAGACATTCACAAACTGGAACACAGTGTGATGGAAAAGGAAACACTTTTTAGATTAAATTAGCTATGTTTATAAGGAAATAAAAATTTCATTCTCTTCCAATACACTCTCCCATAATCATGCAAGTCCACAACAATATAGAACAAACAATGCCCTCCTGTTCTTCGTCACAACGTGCCTCCATACGAGAATCATCACGAGTTCTTCATTAAGGTTACACGTGTCACTTACCCGTATCAACAGGTCTTTCCCTGGTGTCCCCACCGCCAGTTTGATCATCAATACTTTGCTGATGGAATAGAATCCCACGAGACATTCCCCTCCGAAGAAGTACTGTAGTTTTGCTGCTGCTGCTGCATCATAGCCATCTGATGCAGGTCAGGGGCCAGCTCCGACACGCTCCACACCTTCACAGACTTATCAAGGCTCCCACTGTACACCACCCATCGCTGATGCCCAGCTGTCGATTCTTTATCCTCCTCCACAGCCAAACACTTCACCGGCCCGGTATGCCCTGTCAAAACGGACAGACATGTGTGAACCATCCCCTCCCTCCTCCACACGCATATGGTCTTATCTGCTGACCCACTGAACACCAGATTACCTGCAGCCGCCAGACACAGAACCGCCAGCTTGTGCCCCTTGAGTGTCCCACCGTGGCACAACTCCTTCTCCCTCTCCCAGAAATTCACCAACCCGTCTGACGACCCACAGTAAACCACAGAACCCGACCCGCTTACGGCCAATGCTGTAACTGCACACTCTTGTTTCAACAGCGTGTCTGCCAACGTGTGTTTTGTTACCTTCCCTGCCATCTCTCTCATCCAAACCTTGACGGTGCCGTCGGCAGACCCGGTGAAGACCATTCCGCCGACAGTAGCCACAATGGAGTTAACGGCATCATCGTGTGCCTTAACGGACTCGAGACATTTCGAGTTGTCTGTTCTCCAGACTTTGAATGTCCTGTCCCAAGAAGCAGAATACAGAAGGCCTTCTTTTTGATCCATGCTCAAGCTAGAAATTGCGTCAATGTGCTTGATCCAGATAGCCGTTCGCTTTCTCTTTACTTCAACGTAGTTTCTCGGCTTGATTGAGCACTTGAATATGTCCATGAAAGTTGGCAATGTCCCAGCACGTTTGTGAACGTTTGGGTTCTTCGTGTGGATTTTCCATACGCGGACCTTCCCGTCTTGATGACCCGTGAAGATCTTTTCACCCGAGATTATGATTGCTTTCACCAACCCGCTATTGGATTTAAATGCGGAGAATTCTTTCATGTTTTTCCAGACCCGGATGTTCTTGCTGTCGGATCCAGTGTAGAGTAGGTCGCGAGAGGCGGCAAGGGAGTAAATGTGGCCTTCTTCTCGAACGAGGGAGGAGATGAGGCCGTTTTGGGGGAGGTTTTGAGGGGTGGTTTCTTCTAAGTGTTGTGACCATGGGGATTTGGTGAATGGGGTGGTTTGATTCCATGGCGACATCATCATTGGGGACCCCTCGCCGCTCATTCGGGTGGGGTCGAAGGCGGAGAAGCTGCTGTTCCGGTTGGCGTAGTCCTCGTCCGTGATTGTTGATGAGGAGAGATTTGGGTCGGAGTGGACCATGTTTCCTAGTTTTGAAGGTAAGCTGTTTCTCTCGGTAAACATCGTTTGTTTCAATCGTTACATTCACGAAATCCTCTATATATATATTGTGAAGGAAACCAACAGAAAGGATTGCCGAAAGGTTGCAGATATGATGTGAGAGAGAGAGAGGAGAAGGAATTATTTTGGAAGGAGAAGAATAAAGGTCTAAAGAGCGGGAGAGGAGAGACAAAGAGTACGTATGAAGGGAGAGGAACGTAAGGAAGATATGGGGCAATGGGATGAGGACACGTGTTAGGACAAAACTTTAGTCGTTAGTTGAGAGACTTTTGGGGAAGACAAAATCAGGGTCATACATAGGTGTTGGTTAGTTTTTAGTTTGTTAGAAAGGATTGGTGGTGAGAGAGGTACGGCGGCTGGTTTGTGCACTACTATGGTCCATTTGGACTGGCTGAATTATTGGATTATTCACTGTTTAGTTTTTTATCCTTATTTGAAATTTTTCTTTAATTTTTTGTTTTTCATCATTTTTTTGATGATTGTTGGTTCGTCTCGACAAGAGCTTTCAGAAAAGTTCTCAATCATCGGCTAAATTTGAAAAAAATTCAGAAAAGACAAAAAATAAGCAAAAAACAGCGTCCGTGTTGGCTTATTTTTCGTCTTTAGTGACTTTTTTTAACTTTTGGACATAATTTTATACTTTTTAGATTCCTTTCGTCGATACGAACCAATAATCCACGAAAAAATGACATAAAAATAACAAATACAAAAAAATTTTGAATAAAGACAAAAAAAAAAAACCGGATAATCTAGCCTGGATTAATCCAGGCCAAATAGACCCATAGTCTCAAAACTTTTTCTAGCTGTAAATATGGGTAGATTTAGGAATGGCACACCATTATTGATGAGAAGTGCTACGGTTTTAAAAGAAATTTCCGAACACTCAAACAAATTTATTTTATTTATTTTAAATTCTGAACAAATGGGACCAAAAACTTTCCCTTTTGTTTAACGAGACTGTAGGGGAGAGGAGGAAGAATAATGGTGAACAATAATTCCCAACAAAAGCATGGACAAAGAAAAAGAGCCTGAGCATCTATGGTTTAATCAAAAATAGTATAGTACTAATCATCTTGCACACCTAGCCTCCTATGTATAGGACCTGTGGATGACCATAGGTCCATAACCCTAGGCATGGGAATACAAAATAGACATGATGGATCTTGGACTAGCTTGATACACTGTTGTAGGGAAATAAATATTTAGATATCGTTCTAATAGATAAATTGGTTAGATATCATTCTAATAAATGGTTTAGATATAGAACTCTTTACAATTTGATTGAAAAGTTTGATACCATTCTTTAAGGATTATAACTCTATTCATGTCATGCTTCACCCTTAGATAATTTGGACTGTGGTTTTTATGTGTGTATTTATTGAAATTTTTTTCATCCTTATTTGAAATTTTTTTGCAATTTTTTGTTTTTCATGAATATTTTTTTATTTATTGGTTCATCTCGACAAGAGCTTTCAAAAAAGTTATTAATCATCGGCTAAACTTGAAAAAAGTTCAGAAAAGACAAAAATAAATTAAAAAACAGAGTTTTTTGTACTTATTCGTCGTCTTTAGTGATTTTTTTTAACATTTGGACACAATTTTATACTCATTAGATTTCTTTCATCAAGACGGACCAATAAACTACAAAATATTGAGATTTAAACAACAAATGCAAAAAAAATGAATAAAGACAAAAATTTAGAATAAATATTAACTACAGGCCAAATAGGGCCAAAATATAGTAAGTGAAAATACAATGAGTGATAGAGAGGAAGTTGAGTAGAGATTTTAGTCCTTCTCCTTCACGAGTTTTATAACTTGTTGTGTGTGCATGATCAATAAAGTAAAAGTTTATCTTAACTACTGTTGTACTGAACGTGTGTGTGGTTTTCCGATCCTCTGCATCTAGGGTTTGTTTGTTTGAAGGATACGGAGCATGGGATTAGGATATAAAATTCTGAGGTCTATAAACGAGTTGTTTGTTTTGTTTGAGACTCTGGATATTATATCTTGAAGGGAGGAGGATATACAATAACAAGGGAGTTGGTATTACAAATTTTCTCCCTTGGGATAAGGCAAGAATGACAAGGTTACCCACACCAAAAAATCCCTCCAACTCTCTAACTACCGATTTAATCTTTTGGGCCTAAAAAAGAAAAATTGCAATCCTTCAATCATTCATTTGAGTGTCTCTGATTATGTTAGTACACACTGTTTAATTTTTTCTAAATACAACAAGATTTGCAAATTTTTTATGTTTTTTTAAAAAGAATATTATTTGCAATGTTAACTTTTTATAGTTAGATCTATTATTTTTACTTCATAAAATTAGACGGTGGGTAAACGATAGTTTCACTTCGTAAAAATATTGTTTATAATCTAATTTGTTTGTTTAATTGAGAAATTAAAGTTATTCGTTAGAATTCATAGAGACAAGAAAGATGTAGATCAATTTAATTGTATTTTTTTGTAGCCAATCAATATTTTTTAGCTATTATTTTATTTTTATTTTGTAAAACTAAATAGTTGGTAAATAAATTAGAGGACAAGTAGCTCCATTTGGCCTATATATCTAAACTTTTTTTTATTCAAATTATTTTTGCAGTTATTATTTTTATATCAATTTTTTTGTAGTATATATTGGTTCGTCTCGATAAAAAAAATATAAAATTATGTCTAAAAATATAAAAATTATTAAAAACAAAAAAAATAAATCTAAACAAATGCTATTTTGATTTATTTTTAGTCTTTTCTGAATTTTTTCTATTTTTTAGAAATAATTTTATACTTTTTTGAAATATCTTGTAGAAACGAACCAACAAACATAAAAAGAACAATTGACGCAAATCAAAAAATTATAAAAAAATTCAAATAAAAACAAAAAAAATAATTAGACAATAATCTAATAATTACTACAATCCAAATAAACTTGTCATGTAGTTGTTGTATAAGGGCAAAATAGATAATTAAGATTCAAGTCTTACCGTATTAAAGTTCATATCCTAAAATATTCATTTCAAACAGACACATGATATCCTTTCACTCATATCGAGTTTTATATCCATTGAATATCCCACAGGATTTTATATCCTACCATTTATATCCGGATAAACAAACAAGCCCCTAGACTATTATGGTAAATACAGAGTACCAAATATTATATATGTGTTCAAATTAGTGAATGTGTATCCCATGAATTTTAAGTCTAAAATGTAATATGGCATGTCATTTTAAGTCTGAAGAGTAAAAGTGGGTCCCCATGAATTTGAAATGTGTTCAAATTAGTGAATGTCACATAGGTATAGTGTATAACTTGATGTACAATGTGACGTGTTAGTAGCATTGGTCTTCCTAAAAACTCTTGGTCAACTTGTTCTACATCATAGTTTAATTTGCTTACAAATAGATTCATTTAGAGTTTTTTGAAAATACATTAAAAATGTTTAAATACAAAATAAATGTCTCCAATCTTTAAATAGTAAAACAGTAATAGATTCCATTTTAATACATAATACAGCTTCTTAAGAGAGCATCTTAATTCCTCACTCATACCCCCTTTGCGCTCTACCTAAGAATCCCTATATATTTACTTGGTAAAGACATGGCAGTCATTTATTGCACTGTTTAGAATATACCAATTATTTTTTTATAATTCTGAATGTCCAGAGCAGTTTGTGCGTAACGCACCTCGATTAATTTTCAGAAATGCTATTTGTAATGACTTGGGGGGCTGATCCCCCCACTGATGTGGCCCCCACCCCCCACGTGGCCCTTTCTTTTTGCTTTCTTCTCTTTCTAATTCTCTCTCTCTCTTTCTCTCTCTTCTCACTCACATACCTATACCATTTTTTAACTAAATACACCATGGTCTAATTGGTCTTACTTAACTAACTTAATGTTTTTATTTTTATTTAAAAACAATTTATATACTGTAATTTATTATTATTTTTTAATTATTGGTTTGTCTAAATAAGGGTTCTTGATAATTTATTATAATTTAATAAGCCTTTATCAAAATATTTCAAACTCACAGTTAATTTTGAAATAATTTTTTAAGTAAACAGTAAAATTTTAGTTTTTTTAAGAATAAAATTTAAAAAGCACGATCGAAAAAAGTTCAAATGAACGATGTTAGTTATTTTAAAAGCACGATCGAATATTTTAGTTTTTTTTTAGTATAAAATTCAAAATTTACTACCGAAAAATACTCGAATGAGCGGTGTTAGTCATTTTTTTCAAAATTTGATGCATTATGTAATTAATATGAATATTTTTGAATGATTTAAACAGAATTTTATTTTATTTTACAAATCGGCCAAAAAAATACCAACAAAATATATAAATTAACAAATACAAATCATGTTTTTTTTTAATTTTTAACCTTTGAGAGAGAGAGAGAGAGAAGAGAAGGGGGAGAGAAATTTTCAAAGCAAAAAAGAGTAGCCCTCACCATGCCACCGGATAACTAATGCACACAATTTTAGAAAAAAATAACTGACATCGTTCATTTGAACTTTTTTCGATCGTGCTTTTCAAATTTTATTCTTAAAAAAACTAAAATTTTATCATTTACTTAAAAAATTATTTCAAAATTAACTGTGGGTTTGAAATATTTTGATAAAGGCTTATTAAATTATGATAAATTATCAAGAACCCTTATTTAGACAAACCAATAATTAAAAAAAATAATAAATTACAGTATATAAATTGTTTTTAAATAAAAATAAAAACATTAAGTTAGTTAAGTAAGACCAATTAGACCATGGTGTATTTAGTTAAAAAATGGTATATGTATGTGAGTGAGAAGAGAGAGAAAGAGAGAGAGAGAATTAAAAAGAGAAGAAAGCAAAAAGGCCACGTGGGGGGTGGGGGGTGGGGGCCACCATCAGTGGGGGGATCAGCCCCCAAGTCATTACAAATAGCATTTCTGATTAATTTTAGAGCATTTCCAACCATACTCTTCATTTTACTTAGTCAAAATACGACAAAAAAAAAAAAAACACTCATTATTTTGCCTACTTACTTTTTTATGTATGTATTCCAACCTTACTTTCTATTTTTTTATCCATCCAATTTAACTTAATTGTTGGAGATTAACTTTGTCTATTATTATATTTATTCGTAGAGTAACTCTTAATGATTTTATGTATTGATTTCTTTTGATAAATTATTGAACTCTTACAAACAAATTATTGGAAAAAAATTTAAAAATTATTTTGATAAATTATCTATGATTAATATCTCATCGCCTTATAAACATATATACGTTGTCTAAAATTTTTTCATCGATATTAATTAATATTTTATTAAAAGAATGAAAAAAATTTATTGCTAATAAATTACAAAATCAATGAGAGAGATGTGTTGGATATAAAATATGAATACAAAATACAAAAAAAAAAAGATTTGATTAGTGAGAATAGACTCACTACATGTAGCTAGTGAAAATGGATAAGTTAAATTGACTAGCCTAATAAAGAATGGGTTGAAAATTTAAAAAAAAATGCTTAAACTAGCTATTGTAGCTAAAAGAGTGCCTATAACTGGCGGGTTAGATGCTCTTAGAACATGTCCAAGAGATTAGTCATAAAAGGATTTTATGCATTATACCTAATCAAATACACAAAATACGTTCTTCAAGAAGCTCAATAAGAAATAGCTAAATTAGTTTTTGTTACAGTACCTAGGTAAATATACGTATGTACCATTTACTAGCAATTATATTTTTTAATGGTTTCTCTCTCATCTAAAAACTTCTCTCTCTTTTTTTAAAAAAATAAAAAAGATAAAAGAAAAATAAAGAAATGAAATAATGGGTAAGAAAAATAACTAATAGCTCTTGGACATGCTTTAATTAGAAGACTAATTTCAAGAGATCTCAATTAGAATTAAAACAAATTTTTATATTGACAGACCACGTAAATTTCAAGAACTGGCTAACCGATTAGACTTAATCAACAAAAGCAGTAAATATGTTATTTGGTGGAATAGTCTAACGGCCTAACGAACTGCCCATTACGGGACGTATAGAATGACAGTTGCGTTATGTTAGCAAACATCAAGACTGGAATATTGGTGCAGCTTCACCGCTATTCTGATGCCACGTGGGTGTATTTTCTGACGCAATTGCTACATAAAGGAACAAACATGGAAAAATAGAGATTCCCTTATCAGACCCATATATAGATATTTCTGTCATCCTCATCTAGTACGCCTTCTCCATGTTAACCATACGTCCACAACATTATGTCATGTTTGATTCGCAGATTAAGTGTGCGAAATTAAATTATTTGTATATAATTTCGTGCAATTTCATATTTCATTTTCAAAATTGAATCAGGATAAATAATTTTAAAATTATTATAATATATATATATATATATATATATATATATATGTGGGGTATTATTTAATTCTAGAAAGAAAGGTGAGACTCATGTAATTCCGTCTAGACAAACCATCATTCCACTGCCTCCAACCACCACTACCATCTCTGACGTCATCCCAACTACACCACCTCTAGCGTCGCCGCCACTGCCTCCATCCACCACCCATGCCGAGTGAGATATTTTGAAACTAATCCACTCCAAATCAAACATGAGATTAAGTTTGACTGGTATTAAACTAGTACCAGGACAAATAATTGCAGAAATATTAATTCCACCAATTTTAATCTACGAATCAAACAAGGCCATATATATAAAACACAATCGTACCAACTACATGTCAATTTGAGAAGAAAAAGTCTAGCAACTAAAATTAATTGTGCACGTTCATATAAAAATATGTTTGAAATTATCAAATGTACATTTATAATTATGTGAGCTCTACGTACCAAATTTATCACATAAGACAAATGGATTTCCAAATAAGCTGATCATCCGAAATTGCTCAAACAAAACCTCAAAACCATAGAAGTACCTTCCTCAAGTTAGCCTTGTTTCATCAAAATTGACAGTAAAAATTAAAAAAAAAAAAAAATTCAAACGAAACGATTTTTAAGATATTAAAGACAATAAACGTTATTCTAATTTTTTTATATTTAGTGTTTTTCTACTTCTGATTATAATTTTCCACTCTTTACCTTTCATTCGTCAAGACGAGTTACTAGTTACTAGTTCACACACAAGGACGCACGCATACATAGAGAAGTAGGTTTTTAAGTTGGACATGGGATACATATAACCGTTAATCTCTAAAGTTAGAGCATCTCAACACTAATAGCATTTTACTCAGGTAAAAATATACCAAGAAAGTACTTTTTATACAATTTTTATTTTGCCTAAAAAGTACTTATATGTTCTAACACTACTAAGTTTTTTGTCTAGTCAAATTATTATAGGATCCGGGGGGCCTGCTGTGCAGCCCCGCACAGCAGCCCCCGCTACGCGCGTATACGACGTAGTTTAGCGTAAAACGACGTCGTTTTTGTATATGCTTTGAGGGGTTTGTTTGACTAAAATTTTAAGACTTCACCCACTTAAAACAAAGTCATTTTTAGTAGAAAAAACACATAAAAACGTCACAATAAACTTAACAAATGAAACATAGTTAGTGTCTATTTAGAATGTGTTGATTATTAAATTATTTTTTTGTCTTTGTTTGATTTTTTTTTCGAAATTTTCAGTTTTGTTTCAATTTTTTTGATGATTATTGATTCATGGAGAAATAGATTTCAAAAAAGTATAAAAATATTTTGAAAAATTAAAAAAATTTATAAAAGACAAAAAAGTAAATCAAAACAAGATCTATTAAAGCTTATTTTTCGTTATTAGTACTTTTTTTTTACTTTTTGATATAATTTCGTACTTTTTAAATTTTTTTGGTCGAAACGAACTAATAAACTACAAAAAATGATGGAGCACGTGAAAAAAAAGAGGGTTAAGTTTGTTTAAAGGCTCTATTTGGCCTAACTTACATAAATGAATTATTTTTTATCTTTATTTAAAAAAAATTTTGTTATTTTTGAATCATTTTAACGACATTTGTTTAGACTTATTTTTTATTTTTAATAGATTTTTTTTAACTTTTAAATATAATTCCATATTTTTCAACATAAGTTAGGCCAAATAGAGCCATAACAAACTTAACCCTCTCCTTTTTTTCATGTGTTCCATTGTGTTTTTATAATTTATTGATTCATTTCGACAAAAATAATTTAAAAAGTATGAAATTATGTCTAAAGTTAAATTTGTTTTTACTAAAGATAAAAAATAAGTAAAAAGATATGTTGTTTGACTTATCTTTTTGTTTTTACTGAATGTTTTTAACTTTTTTAAAATATTTTTATACTTTTTGAATTCTGTTGTTGAGACGAAGCAATAAGCATAAAAAAAATTAACTCAAACTTAAAAATAAGAAAAAATAATCAAATAAGAACAATCAAACAATAATTCAATAATTACTACAGTCCAAAAAATTGAAACAAAACTGAAAATTTGAAAAAAAATCAAAGAAAGACAAAAAAAAAAAAATTCAAACAATAATTTAATAATTAACACATTCTAAATAGACACTAACTATGTTTCATTTGTTAAGTTTGTAGTGACGTTTTTATGTATTTTTTCCACTAAAAATGACTTTGTTTTAAGTGGGTGAAGTCTTAAAATTTTAGCCAAACAAACCCCTCAAAACATAATAAAAAACGACGTCGTTTTACACTAAACTATGTCGTATAGGCGCGCAGCGGGGGCTGCTGTGCGGGGTTGCACAGCAGGCCTCCCGGATCCCAAATTATATAAACAGATAACTCAGTACATATCTGATGAGATAGTTGATGATATGATATTTGTTTAATTGGTGAATACAATTTGCCTAGCCTCCAATGACTAGGGAGATGTAGTTCAGTCAAAATGCATAAAAATAAGGGTGATTTACACTGACCTCCCCTGAGGTTTGTGAAATGTATAATGCCCCCTTAGGTTTCTAAAATTACAATAACCTTCATTACTTTTTATAATATTATGCAGTTATTTTTCTTATCGTTAAAATTAGTCTAATATAATTAATCAGGCCATTAAAATTTCAAGTTTGAGATTTTTTTTACTAAAATAAATTGTAACATAATTTTTATCACGTAAAAAATAACCTATGTTGAATTTTTGAGATTATTTTGAAGTTAAAATTCTGAGAGAATTTTAAAATTTGTTTGAATTTCGGCTTTAAAAAAATCTAAAAAATTTAAAATAGACTATTTCAAACGTGATGTGAATTATGTTAAAATTTATTTTATCAAAAAAATCTCAAATTTAAAGTTTTAATAGCTTAACTTACGATATTTGACTGATTTTAACAATAGGGAGGTAACTATATAATAGTTTAAAAAATAAAGGAGATTGTAGTAATTTCAGAGACCTCAATGGAGGCATTGTATTTGGTAGAAACCTCAGGGAGGTCAATGTAATTTACGCAATAAATAAAATATCTAGCTATTTAACTAATCTGTTGGATTTGTAAAAATTGTGTTTGACTATACATTTTGACTAACAAACCTCAAATAAAGAGTCTATTGAAAATGCTCTTAAGAGGGCATTACACTTTCAAGAAAAATTTCGGATGCGAACATATGAAATTTCCTTTTATATTTTGGAAATGTGCACAATTTGATACTACTTTTTTATACGAACATGTGTAATTTCCTTTTAGATTGGTAGCAAACTTTTATATCTTGGAAATGTGCACAATTGATACTAATTTTTCTAAAGTTTTGAGTGGTAGTTATTAGTCACCTTAACGAACATATGTACTTTCCTTTTATATCTTAAAGTGTTTGAATGAGCTTACGTATAATTTATTTAATTTTTGAATGATCAATTCCCTGTTCACTAGTGAATAGCTCAAATAAAATCAAGACAAAGTCCTACATGTACAGAGCCCATAAAATTTGATAGAAACTAAAAGGTTTTGAACTTGAGATTTTAGAACGAAAGGCTCTTGCTCTTTAACCCCCCTTAGTTCAGTGAAATGGGAGAAGATGACTAAAGAGCTTATCCCCCAAGATCATGAAGTCAAATTCCACCAGAACCAATCACTAGAGACCACCGAAAGTTTGTCCGTCGTTAACTTCATAACTCTGGGGAGTAATCAACATTAGGTTGAATGGGTAATTCTAAAGCCGGTCGGATACCTCTGCTATAAAAAAAAAAATCCAAATTTTATTTGGCATAAACCAAGTTGGTTTTATATCCACAACACAATTGTTTCTTGCTGTTTTCCCAATTACAAAAATGATGAAGCAGATGTTTTCATTATGTTCTCTTTACTTTCTTTAGAAAAGGGGAAAATGTACCAAAATTTTCCAAAAAATAGTGTCATTGTCTTGTGGATATGATGATCCATTGTGCTATAACCAACGGTCAGATTCCTAAGACAAGCCTAGCACAGTTTCGAGCATATTGTGACTGCTTCCACGTGTTACAAACACTATCTCAAACTTATCACTTTTGCTTCCTTAGGGGCTGATTGGATGATGCCTTAAGGGGTGTCTTAGTTAAGTCATGCCTTAGTTAAGGCTGGGCCCACCCATAAGGTATTGATTGGCAAAATTTTTGGAGATGTGTTAATTAGCAATGGGGCTTATTAACACACCAACCATTGCCTTATTTAAAGGCACCCTCCCCCCCTAAGGCTAACTAAGACACCCACCTTAGTTTAAAAAATGACCAAAATATCCCTCCTTCACCCTTTTAATATATGCTTATAAATATAATATAAGTATACATAAATATATTATAAGTATACACGCGTATACACACTCTTATAAGTATACTTATATGTATATTCGAAATATATATACCATACAAATATATTTATATATTAGAAATATATATATAATATATATACTATATATAATATATATACTTATAATATATATACTATATATATGTATAATATATAGTATATCCTTATAATATATATGTGTATAATATTATACACACACGCACAGACTTGTAATATATATAGGTAAGTATATTTATAATATATAAGTATATTTATAAGTATGTACTTATAAGTATATATATTTACATTTAGAAGTATATATACTATACGTATAACTTATATATATATATATATAAGTATACACACTCTTATAAGTATACTTATATGTATATTCGAAATATATATACCATACAAATATATTTATATATTAGAAATATATATAAATATAAGTATAATTATATGTTAGAAATATATATATATAATATATATAGTATATATATTATAAGTATATATAGTATATATATTATAAGTATATATATATATATTAGAAGTATATATACTATACGTATAACTTATATATATATAGTATATATATTATAAGTATATATAGTATATATATATATATATATATATATTATAAGTATACACACTCTTATAAGTATACTTATATGTATATTCGAAATATATATACCATACAAATATATTTATATATTAGAAATATATATAAATATATAAGTATAATTATATGTTAGAAATATATATATATAATATATACTATATATACTTATAATATATCTACTATATATATGTATAATATAATATAATATAAGTATAATATATATACTAGAAATATATATATACTTATAATATATATACTATATATATGTATAATATATAGTATATCCTTATAATATATATGTGTATAATATTATACACACTGACACACACTTGTAATATATATAGGTAAGTATATTTATAATATATAAGTATATTTATAAGTATGTACTTATAAGTATGTATTATACATATTATATAAACATATATACTATATGCACATATATTTACATTTAGAAGTATATATACTTACGTATAACTTATATATACGTATATAAGTTAATTTTATAAATACTTATGTATATATATAATATATATAAATATATAAGTATAATTATATGTTAGAAATATATATATAATATATATACTATATATACTTATAATATATCTACTATATATATATAATATATATACTATATATACTTATAATATATCTACTATATATATGTATAATATATAGTATATCCTTATAATATATATGTGTATAATATTATACACACTGACACACACTTGTAATATATATAGGTAAGTATATTTATAATATATAAGTATATTTATAAGTATGTACTTATAAATATGTATTATACATATTATATAAACATATATACTATATGCATATATATTTACATTTAGAAGTATATATACTTACGTATAACTTATATATACGTATATAAGTTAATTTTATAAATACTTATGTATATATATAATTACATATACGTGTAGTGTGTGTGCTTTTATATATATATATATGTATATATGTATGTATGTATGTATGTATGTATGTATTTATAAAATTATATATACGTATAATATATATACATATGCATAGTTTTTTAAATAATACATTAAATCCATGATAAAGGACAAAAATATCTTTTGACAGTTTAATACATATTTTCATTGTCTAACACATCTAAATTAACCCTCCATCAAATCACTCTATTATTTAACACATCATCCTTAAAAATCACATCAGTGTGGGCCACCCCATTTTATTTAACACATTTGACTATTTAACACACCCTGTTTATTTAACACACCAAAAACTAAAGCGGCATCCAATCGGGCCCTTATTGTATAGGTAAGATTATTGTAGAAAGCAACATTCACTTAACTTTTTTTTTTTTTATAACCGAGATATCTGATCATAGGAATGAAGCCAGGAGATAGGAGCGGTCGCTCTCGCAATAAGGAAAAAAAATCCTCTATTATTATATACAAAAAAAAAAATTATGACGTATATAAGTTCGCTCATGTTAAATACTTTAGTATACATTTTTTTGTCTCGAATACGTATTCACCCATATGTAGTGAAATTTATAACTTCGTTCCTATCTGGTTAATTTTGAAATTACTCTCAATTTAATGCTGACTAGTTCTTGAAGTTTTGAAGTTATCAACAGAACAAAACTCTTTTGTTGGGCTACAAATAAAGGAGAAATTACATAGAGATCAAAAAAGTTAGAGTCTTTTCAAAATTTTAAAAAAAATTGAAGTAAAGTATAAATTTTAAAAATTATAAAAAAGAATAATATTTCAACACCTTCCCTTTTCGAAAAAAATCTCACCCTTCAAATGTAAAATCTTGGTTCTCCCTTTGACTACGAAATCACTCATCCCGTCACGCCAACTGCTCTATCAGTCTATCACCCTCAACACCCTATCACCAATCTTGCTGCCCTTTTCCTTACGCCATCAAATTTTCCAAAAACTCCATACCCTAAAAAAATACAGTCTCTAGACCACTGCCATAGAATTTACAAAACACAAATTCTTCTTAACATGGGCGAATTTAGGTAAAACGTGACCCTCTTGAAATTCTTTCTTCTTTTTTTTTGGTATACATATATTTTTGGAGATGGGGTGTGCACTGCTAACAAAATTTTAAGTTTGCGATTAATCTTGAAATATTTTTTTAAGTTAACGGTAAATATTTTTAAAAAATTGAAAATAAAATTTAGAAACTACAATTGAAAGAGTTTTAAACGAGCAGTGTCGATCAATTTTTTTAATGTGGCGGCAGCAAAATGAGCATATATTTTTACTTTTGTCACCGCCGCATTTAAAAAAATGACTGACCCCCGCTCATTTGAATCCCTTCGGATTGCGTTCTTTGAATTTTATTTTTAAAAAAATTCTAAGAATTTATCGTTTGCTTAAAAAAAATATTTCGAGATTAACTGCAAACTCAAATTTTTAAAATAAAAATTATTTAAAGGTGTGTGTGTGCCCGCTTATCACACGAGAGGTGTTTTATTCAAAATCCAAAATAATACCATTTTTCTCACAAAACGTGGTGTGCTCACAGTACAACATATATCTCATTCTCATATTTCTGACATGCAATCTAAATTTAAATTTAAACTAAATTTGCTCTCATTATAATGCAGTGTGACTTCTGAGTATTTTTTTTTAAGTTCGTTCTAAATAAGTGACTGTCATGTATGATTCTTGGATCCGCTGCTACTTCCAAACGAGTTGAGTAGTATCATGTTCATCTTAGGTTATAAACTTAATAAAATCTGAAAAAATGTCCAAATTTAGTTTGGTTTATGTGTTAACCTAATTGTGACCGAGCTGTTAACGAAACAATAAACAATCAAGCAAAATCAAATCCACCTAATACAGAGGAATAAAAAAGAATCAAATTTTCGGATATCTCCCTTATTTCCCTGGGATTGTAGTTCAATTAGTCAGAGCACCGCCCTGTCAAGGCGGACATCCAATTGCTTCGATTTGAATTATCCGGAGAATGCCTTATATATTATTATATTATATCAAAGATATCAAAAAGATGGACAATCAAACCTATTTCAAAAATACAAATTCAAACTCAAATAACTTGATTCGCTTATCGATTCTAACCGTGTCGTGTCCTCCAAGCGTGTTTTTTGCCCTCAGCAGGACTTAAATACAGGGTAGTCCAAAGCCCTAGACTTAGGGTCCATTTGGACTGTGGTTTTTATGTGTTTATTTATTGAATTTTTTTTCATCCTTATTTGAATTTTTTTTACAATTTTTTATTTTTCATCAATTTTTTTTGATTTATTGGTTCATCTCGACAAGAGCTTTCAGAAAAGTTATCAATCATCGGCTAAATTTGAAAAAAATTCAGAAAAGATAAAAATAAATAAAAAAACAAAGCTTTTTTGTATTTATTCGTCGTCTTTAGTGATTTTTTTTAACTTTTGGACATAATTTTATACTCATTAGATTCCTTTCATCAAGACGGACCAATAAACTACAAAATATTGAGATTTAAACAACAAATGCAAAAAAAAATAAATAAAGACAAAGATTTGGAATAAATAAATAATAGAGGCCAAATATTAAAATTATGGAAGGACGAAAGCCATTGGGCCCATCACAGAACCGATTTGGGCCTGTAAAATTTTTACTTGGGTTATCATTGGGCCTGTAAATTTTTTAGTAATCGAAATATACTAATTCAATCTTTTTTTTTTTTCAAAAACTTTTCCAGTTACTCTCATTTAATTTAAGTGAGATTATTGTGACCCTTTCATTCTTTCTTGAGTTTTTGTGAATGCGGATAGGTAAACTTACTTGTAACAAGCATTTTGACGGTAAGTGCAGACACTCCCGTATAGAAGTGTAAAATGATGATTATCTTAACAGGAGACATGAACATTCTGATGAGGGGATGCAAATCAGCCGATGATAAAGATGTAATTAGCCACAAAAGACCTAACACAACAACAAGGCTACGCTAGACCGACAAATTTACAGCGGGATGAATTAGCAAGTACCGTGTGTACAACACACATGGGATGGATGGGGTGGTAGTTGAAGACTCGTCTCAGTGTGTGTGAAATGGGGATTATTGCAGCTCAAAAAAACTGTCAATGGAACCCAACGATTACTGAAGTAGGCTTTCCCTTCAATGAAATAAGCTCCATATTAAATGGGGGTTTATCTTGAAGATTTTCTCCAAATCACAATGGATGCTCCATTTACTTTTCCTTCATAAGTTTGAAACGTTCGGACAATTTTTTATGCGCTAAAACGACGTCGTTTTAATAGACAACACGCATCTCCCGTCTATTTTATAACTTGATTAAGAAATTCTATTTAAAGAAGAAAAAAAAAATTGTGACACATACTTGGAATCCGGGTTGCCAAATATTTTAACCATTAGGTTTCATCCACCAATAAAAAAGTAGAAATTACCTTATCCCACCCCACTAAAACAGCATTAGATTCGAAGCTCTTTGTTTTTCAATTAAATCAATAGATTCGAAACATATACAGAAAAATTGGGGAAAAAGAGAACCCCCGACACTTTTGAAAACACCGAAAGAACCCCTACACCGACTTTTTCATGTAAGTTTTTACTTTTGAATTTATTTTTTTATAAATTATTTACATCTAAACGAAAAAATATAAAAAGTATGATATTCATGACAAAAGCTTAAATTAGTTTATATAAAATAAAAATAACTCAATAGACGAACATTTTTACATTATTTTCTTTTTCAAATGTTTTGCAATTTTGATTTATTTTTAATTTTTGTAATAAACCTTGGAAAATAAACTAATATTCTATAAAGAGTTTTTCTAATCACCGTCTAATCGAAGATAAATAACATTAAAAAATCAAATAAATATAAATATTTATATACATTTTACGAATTATAAATATCGATACATATATTATATATTATTAACGTCTTCCTTCCTAAGACCGTATCCCCTGCAAAACCAGTGGCTGGACACACTGATTTTGATCTTTTACCAAGTGCCACACACCTGCTTCGAACCCCAACACACCCACAGAATCAGCCCATGTTGATATAGCAACATACTGTTTGCCGTTTGTCTCTCCTCTCTCTCTCTCTCTCACACTCTCCGTGTTTGTATCTATAGATATACATGAAAACAAAGGCTGAACGATTTCCAGAATCCAGACTGTGGGGAATATAAAGGGCAGAAACAGCGTTACAGACAAAAATAGATAAGAGATTATTTGAGGGGTTCAGTCTTTCCTCCCTCTGGCCCTCTCCCTATATATCCACTACCCAAATTCCAACTATAAACGATTCCACTCTCTTTTACATCTTCTCCCTCTGTTTCCTCTGTATCGCAAATATGTCTTCCATATTTTCTAAAAACAGCCCACCTCCATCAGAACTAACAGATCAGAACATCAATGAAGGTAATCCAGAAGAGACAGAGAAACCAAACCTGGTCACCACCCATCTTTACTTGAAGCCCCCTCACTCCAATGAAACACTGGACAAAGAAGTTGTTCTCCGCCGTATTAGGCAGCGGAAGCGCATGAACAAGGTTAGTGCTGCCGTGAAGGCTCTCCTTACCTCCCCATTTGCTGCCAAGCCCGAGAAGGCCTCCGTCCACCAGAGAAAATGGGTGGATGATGCTTTTGCTGCACCTTAAGTTAGTTTTAGTTTCTTGGTCTGCCGGAAAATATGACCGGTTGTGACAGATTCCGGTGATCTGCGTCACAGTGTGGTTCTTATGCTTGTATAATTTTATTTAACTGTATTTTGTTTGTAAAGTTAAGTTAACCAGCTTGCAGTAGAACTTAATTTGTTTTTCTTTTGGAGATTTTGGTGCTTTCACATTCCATGTTTCCTGTCCTGTTATTATTGTCCACATTTGAAGAAGAAGGTGTATTGTCTCCTTTGCTGGGCAGAGAGAGAAACAGAGGAAAGGGCCTTCCTGATTAAAAAATGAGGCAACCTCATAGCTCCTTCTCATTTCCCAACAATTATAGAGGAAATACTTGCATAGAGAGTTGGGCTTGAAAAAAATAAAAAAAAGGGGGGCCAATAACAATAAAATGTAAAAGGATCCAACAAAAAAATTAAAGTTCTTTGGCCCAAGACATTAATTTTAACAATTCCCATTAATGACTTGTTGCGGAACACCTAACATTTCTCTAAGATATTAAAACTTCTCCTTTTAAAGAGCTTTGGTCAAGATATTCATCACTTGTCGTCCGTTGCACAATACTTGAGTTGAATTTTTTCATTTGTCACGGCCTCTCAAATGAAGTGATGATTGATGACAATGTGTTTCATGCGGCTATAGTAGACAAGATTCTTTGTCATTGCTATTGTGGATTTGTTGTCACACAAAATGGGGGTAATTTTTCCTTGCTTTTCACCAAGATCATCCTTGATCAAATAGCTTTAAAAATTGTCAATAATATCGAAACATACTCTGACTTGACGGTAGATTGCGTCATGCTTTGTCGTTTCTTAGATGCTCATGAAAAGACAACCGAACCAAGAAAAAAATCATATTCAAAAGTGCTTTTCATATCATCAACACATTCGATCCAATCGTTATCATAAAATTCTAATAATTTTGCATCTACGGGCCCGTTTGGATGGGGTTATATTTTCAGGGGGATAATTTTTGAAGGGGTATAAGATAAGAGGGGGTATTAGTTTTAGAGGGAGGGCCCACTTTGATGTGATGTTTATAGAGGGAGGATAAAAAAATAGATGGTTTGGATGGGGGTTTAATTGTTTAAATAGGGGATAAAGGGGGATAAAGGGGGATAAGAGGGGTGAATAAGGAAAAAAACTGTTGCTCGTTTGGATGGGGGAAAAAAGAAGGGGGATAATTTTTGGAGGGGGTAAAAGGATCGACGTGACATGTTTAGCATGGTTTGGGAGCAAAAAATGCAGGGCGATAATTTTTCACCCCTCCAAAAATAATCCCCAGATAGGGATAAAGGGGGATAATTTTTGGGTAGGGGGGGGTGCCCAAAATTAATCCTGGAGGGAAGGGAGAAAGAGGGGAGGGGGTATTATTCTTGGATAATACCCCTTCTTCCTCATTACAAATACAAAATAACCTTATCCCCCTATTTTATGCTCCATTCAAATTAAGTACTATTTTATCCCATTTTTTTAATACTTCATCCAAACTATCTACTTTTTATTACCCCCTCTATAAATATCACATCAATGTGGGCTAACCCTTTAAAAATAATACCCCTCTTATCTTATCCCCTCAATAACTTATCCCCCTTTTTTCGTCCTTATTTTAAATTTTTTTGTAATTTTTTGTTTTTCATCAATTTTTGTTGATTTGTTGATTCATCTCGACAAGAGCTTTCAGAAAAGTTATCAATCATCGGCTAAATTTGGAAAAAGTTCAGAAAAGACAAAAATAAATCAAAAAATAGAATTTTTTGTACTTCTTCGTCGTCTTTAGTGATTTTTTTTAACTTTTGGACATAATTTTATACTCATTAGATTCCTTTCATCAAGACGGACTAATAAACTATAGCAAAAAATAATCCAAATAGGGCCTATAATCCAAATGGGGACTAATAAACTATAGCAAAAAATAAATAAATAAATAAAAACAAAAATAACAAATAAATAAAAACTATAGCCCAAATGGGACCTATAATCCCTTATCCAATCAGCCTCTCAAATGACTATTTTTGAATAATTTAAGGGTTTTTTAACTTTATTTTACCAATTAACAAAAAAAAGAAAAAAATAACAACAAAATATAAATCAACAATAAAAAATTTAGTTAAAAAGAAAAAATATATAATTTAGCTCGCGTAAATTTAGTTAACAATAAAAAAGATATAAAGAGAAAAATTTAGTTAACAATAAAAAAGATAAAAATATAATTTTGGGAGGGGGTGAAATATAAGAGGGGGTAATAGGGGAGAAGAGGGGGTAATAGGGGAGAAGAGGGGGGGATAATTTTTGGAGGGGGAGATTTTTAGTTTCCAAACCATGCCAAAGAGGGGGACCCACCCCTAAGAAGGGGTGATAATTTTTGGAGGGGGGCTTTCCCCCATCCAAGCAGGGCCTACATTCTTTCTCATACAAAATTTCAAATTCAAGGTTACCTTGAATGTATCTCAAGACTTTCTTATTCACTCCAAAATGAGTTTGGTTTGCATTGTGCATGAAATGGAATAACATGCTTCTAGCATACATGATATTCGGTCTTGTAATGGTCAAGTACAGCAAGCTTTCAACTAAGCTTCTATAAAGAAACTCATTTACCTTTTTACTTCCATTTTCTTTTGACAATTTCTCATTCACAATCAAGGGGATTGCAACCAGCTTGCAATCCCTCATCTTCAACTTCTTAATAGGGGTTCTTACATATTTTCTTTGACAAGTGAAAATAACCTATTTGTTTTGATAAATTTCAATGTCCAAGAATTAATGCAAAAGGACCAAATCACTCATTGTATATTTCTTCATCATATCTCTTTTGAAATTTTCAATCATTTTTACATTCCTACCAGGTAGTAATATCTTGACTTTTCGGTTCTTCATAATATGGACGTGATTTTTGCTTCATAAAATAAACCCAAGTCATTCTCGTAAACTCATCAATAAAAACGATAAAGTATTTGTTACCTCTATGAGTTGGTGTATTCATAGGCCCGCGTATATCGACATGAACAAGCTGCAATGGTGTTTTAGCCATCCACGCCTTGTCTTTAGAAAATGACTCCCGATTATGCTTTTCAAGTGCACGCCCTTCACAAACTTATTTGATTTTATGAATAGTTGGCAAACTATATACCATGTTCTTTTGTTGTAAGTTCCTCAAACTTTGCAAATTCAAGTGCCCAAATATTCTATGTCGAAGCCATGAGTCATCGGCACACCGACTTGCAATGTAACATCTTTTGTGTAGCAAAAAGTGAGAAGAAAACTTCTATTCTTCTCTATGTTGTTGTTTGCAACAAATTGATTCATCCCCCATTTGTCATAAATTTTACCTTGACTTTCTTCAAAGTGCACGGAGTACCCATACTCTATATAAGTTGTCACAAACTCAACAAGTTTTGCTCTAAGTCCAAAACAAGTAGCACATCTGAGATATTCCTTGTACTTTTTTTTGTCTTCACGGTAATAATACACTTTTCATGTGCTTGGACCAAGGCACCATTTCATATCTTCACTTGAGAATTTGATGGGTATCTCTTTACAAAAATACTCTAATTTCTGATCATATGGTTACCGTAACTATTATCAATGAATCACACATTATTCTTTTGTTATGAAGTCGCTTGACAAGCATAAATATATTTCTTTCAAATTCTTGCTCTTTGAAGTAATTAGCTTGTTGATTGTTTGAATCAACAATCCTTTTGGACATGCCCAAATTTTTTACATTTATAATGTTGTGGGTTTCTCTGAAACTAACAATCTTTATCAACATAATTACTTTTTTCATGACTTTCACACTTTTATTGAGTGGGATTATTATTTTCCCTAGTTTGAAAATTATTAGTTTTTCTCTCTCTATCATTGCTTCCTTGGGGTTTAGAGGTATTAACATTTAGTTTAGATTGAAAAACACTTTCAGTTGATTTTTTTTGAATTACTTACTCAATCTTTGCTCAAATAATTTAATGGAACCCCTCAATTCATCATCACTCAAAGTGACAATATCTTGAGTATTCTCGATAACGATAACAATAGGATTATACTTTGACGGCAATGTAATCAAGATTTTCTCAATAATTTTATGATTAGAAATTATTCTCCCCGTGTGTTTCTCATTAGATTAACAATTTCTATAAGTCTAGAAAAATAATCATCCATCCAAACATTCAATATTCATCATTATAATATTCTTAAAATCTCTTCTCACGGATTAGAGTTTGAAGATTTTTAGATTTGAGTTGCCTCTATATTATTACAGAGAATATCTCATACCATCTTTACTTTGCTTTCATTAATGATTCTTGCAAAAGATATTATCAATAATCCCTTGTGAATCATGAAGAAGGCTTTTGCATTCTTCCTCTTATCCATCTTTAATTGTTGGTTTTGTTCATCCGTCAAAATCTCTACGCCTTCGGAATCTTCAAACCCTTATTTCAAATATTCCCAAATATTATTAAAAAAAGGGTCTTGCTGATTAAAAAATGGGGGCAGTCCCACTGTTCCTTCTCATTCCCCAACAATTATAAAGAAAAACTTACATAGAGAGTTGGGCTTGACAAAAATAAAAACAGAGCCCAATAACAACAAAACATAAAAAATCCAACACAAAAATTTTTGGCCTTCAAGACATTAATTTTAACATGTCCATCATTTCACACAGATTTGTTTCCTGCAACATCTAGCGGACCTCCTCTCGCTCTACCTACAAGTATAGCTATTCACCTCTTCATCCGGTTGACCTCTATCCCCTTGGCCCTCGAGTTCTTCTTGTGGTTCCACCACCGGTTGATCAATGGCTAGGGGTGGAGGCCGTGGCTGTAGCTGCTGCACCAGGATTTCATTCTGTTTCATCAGCATTGTCACCAACTAGGTAAGGTTTTGCATTTGCGCCTGCAATGGTATGGGTTTTGGGAAGTGGCTCCTTCTTGTTGTCCTCTGTGGGTGGATCTGTTAGGAGGTGAAGATCCTCCACTGGAATGCCCATCCGGGTTGAGTTAGAGCCTTGAAGACAAAAATGAATTTTTGGGACAGTGTCTCGTATTACCGGTAATAAGTGTCAGAAGTGCCTGAAATTACCGATAGTAAATGTTATTGACTTTTTGGGCAGCGCCTGGAATTACCAGTAGTGGCTGGTACTACCGGTAATATGGGGATGCGCGGATACTATGCAAGACCTTCAAGATTTGTTTTTCCTAATCCAATTAGGATCAAATTTTTTATATTATTTAGGAATTTAATATATATCTCTTTTAGGAGATTTCCTAAGAGATATGATTTATAATATATATCTTTTTTTTTTTGATAAGATATAATATATATCTTGAGAGAGGTTTATTGAATCAAGAAGAGATCTATTGAGATAATAGAGAAGCTTTCAATTAGAGAGAAAGAGAGTCAAGAGAAAACACAAATTCTAGAGAGATTATGAGAAGACTTATACTCATTGATTCAATTCATAGTGGATTGGTGTGGCTCCCGTGGTTTTTCCTCGCGTTGAGGTTTTCCATTGTCCTTTACGTAAATTTTGTGTCTCGTTCTTTTCTTTCTATTTTTCTATTACACACGTGTGATTGTTTTATTTTTGTTCGGTGATCCATTGTTCTCAAGATTCGTAAAGGGCGTTGTAGGCTTAAATGTTGTTCGTTCGATTTTTCCCAATAGGATCTTGTGTTTGCCATTATTTTTCTTTGCTTTAGTTAAATTTGTTTTGAATGAGACAAAGTCGTTCTCATAGGCAATACCAAACTAATGGTACCAAAACTTGGTAAGACAATTTGCACTCTTATCATGACTCCTGCACATAAGTCCAATGGTTGGGGAATGATATTTCGACCAAGAACCCTTCGACTATCAAGTCAATAAGGAGAAATCGTGGAAGGTGCGAGTGCAATGAAAGCGAATACAAAAGTTTACTTGGACTTTTGGCCGGAAGTCTCCTTTAATAAGTTCGGGGAAGGGCGAATCTCATATGGGTTTACGGCCGTCGACTTTGCTTCCTTTAATAGGATTGGCTTTTGTAGGCTCCTTTGATCGGAATCTAGCGCTTAATTCCACTGAATTGGTACTGAGCGAGGTGCTATCGAATATGTTTTGCTTGATCAGAATGAGCATCTACCAATCAGGTCGGCACATGTCTAGTTGATTGGTCATCTGTGCAGTCAAATTACTAACTTGTAAAAGGGTCAGAATCAGCAGTAGAGATCAAAGTTATCAATCTTGTACCGGCGGAAATACCGGTTTTGTTACTAGTACGGTACGTACCGGTACCGGTAGGTACCGGTGTACCGTTTCGGATTTATCGCTAAAATTAATATGTATATATTAAATAATATCTTTTAACAAAAAATCATACTAAACATAAAAATAAAGCATTACAATGTAAAAATAAATCACAAAACATAAAAAAAAGGATAATTTTAGTCTCAAATTATGTCAAATTATCCAAAAAAACATATTAATAGATTTTTTTAATTTTTTTAAATACAGACCGGTACGGTACGGTACCGGTCGGTATTGCCCGGAACAGGCCGGAATACTTGTCGGAACGGTACTCCGGTGGTCCGGTACCGTTACAAGGGCGGTACGGGACGGGATTTACAACTTTGCTAGAGATAGGTCCACCAAGCTATGGCTTAGGTCTACTGTTTTTTTCCCCCATTTTAGGGGTCCGAGACTATAAATAGTAGTAAATATTATATTGTTAGAAAACAAATTGAATGTTTCCAGCTGGTGGAGCGTTAAAGGGGTCACTTTTGTTCCTTGAGGTTGCAAGTTCTTGACTTGCCATCTTCAGTTTTTTACATTGAAATAATTTTGGGTAAAAAAATCAAATAATTTTGGGAATACTTCCAATGCGTTCCGCCAATGAACTAACATACTCAGTAGATTATTACTAAAAAAATATTTATATATAGCATCTTTTTTTTTAATGAATTTTATTTTCAAAAAAAAATCAACTTGGATATATATCAGTTAGTAAGTCTTTTCTCCTTTGTCAAATGTTTCTCATTTTTTAATTTTTTTATTAGTTCTAAGTAGATTAATTTAAATAATTGAAAGAGATATATTTCAAAATAACAATAGTTCATTTACTTATAATATATGTTTAATTTTTCATTGAAGACGAATCAAAAGATTATAGATTTTGCTACTTTAAACCTAAAACAAATTTGTATTCCAAGTTAATAATTTCGTTACTTGTATGATTAACGATATACATATTATAAGATATAGACAAATATTTTTTATGACACCTCAACTATATTAATAAAGTAAGTAAAATTACTTTGGTAGAATATTTAGTGTCAAATTTTAAATTAAATTAGGTAAATTATTACATAATAATTTTTTTAATATTTTGTAGTTCAATGACGATCTTAATCGAAGGTAATTTTTTATGAATTTACTAACAAAATATATAGGAGCCTCATTTTTCGAACTCCCATAGGACCCTAAATATTTTAAAATCGGTCTTGAAACAAGCATGAACTATTTAGCGACAACAATCCAGTGCTAATCAATCAGTGTTTAAGCAGAACCAAAACCGGACTCATCATGTAACGACCTGTTTTCGCCTTGTACAATATTGTCCGCTTTTGCCGCCCAAACCCCATGGACTTCCCAGTATGTCATCCATCCCAGGATTGCTCCAGGGCGAGCATGCTTAAATGCAAAGTTTCATTTGGTGTTGGCGCCATCACGACTTTAAAAGGTCTTATACAAGAAAGGTTCATAATCTTATAAATACCACTTAACTTACATCCACCAAGCGATGTGAGACCCTTGACCACCCATCCGGACGTCTCACTGAGACTCCATCTCCTGGACGCCGGCCTCACAGTTGGCACTACTGCCTGGCTGGGATGTCACACATCAACTAAATGCTTTAACAAAAATATTTGACAACTTGTAACAACTAATATTTAGTGGAAAAAAAAACCCTCAAAATATTACTATTAATATTTCTGGTAAACACGCATTTACCAGGATGTAGATATAATGCCCTGGCGTAAGGGGAACTGCAAGTTGCCTCTGTATTGTCTTGAACATACATTGATATCGGACTTAGATCTGTTGTGTATAGTGCATAATTGGACGTGTTATAGCATATGAAATACAATTCGAACAATTAAAATTATGTTCAGATAATATTTTTGAATCAAAATAACGTCATTTTACTACACAACAGACTCCCCCATTCCACTTATACCCGCAATTTGATATGTTATTGAAAAGGGAAAAAGGGCCCCACTTCCACACCAACCTTGATGACTTCCAAGTGTTGATAATTGATGGATCCCTCAGCATGTTTGACTTACTGACCCCCTCTTTGGAAACCCAAAGACTAATTTGCAACACATCGATTTTCCTCTCGTGACTGAAGAAAAATGAGTAAGCTAATCATATAGATTATTTGATTTTCAATGTCTAGGATCCTTTGGAGAGAAAAAAAAAATTGTTTTTTTATAATCATATCAATTATTTCTTGTCTTGCCATCTTCATTTTCTTAACATTGAAATAATTTTGGGAATACTTTTAATGCATTCAGCCAATGAACTAACATACTCAGTAGATTATTACTAAAAAAAAAAACTTTATGTATAGCATCTTTTTTTAATGAATTTTATCTTGAGAAAAAATCAACTCGGTATATATTAGCTAGTAAGTATTTTACTTCGTGAAAATATTATTCACAGAGAAAAAAGAAAAAAGAAAAAGAAACCCAATTTAATTGTAATTGTAATTGTATTACAACCAATCAATATTTTGTAATTATTTATTTTATTTTTACTGTCTAAAACTAAATGGTAAGTAAATAAATTGGAAAGACAATCTTGTCATACAATAAATATTGTTGTAAATGAAAAAATAGCCAATTAAGTATCAAGTCTCATTATATCAAAATTCATATATTAGGATATCTATTCGAAACAAACGTAAGATTTTCCTCCATTCATATCCAGTCATATATCCACTGAATATATATAATATCTGTACAGAATCTCACAGAATCTTATATCTCATCCTTAATTTATATCCGGACAATCAAACAGACCCTCTTATATTTAAGGTTTAGGATTAAACGAGATTTTATAAGATAACAAATCCTTAAATATTAAGGTTGGGATAAGAATTTTTAATGTGCAATTCAGCTTCATCGTAATGCCTCCCTCATAAACACATCATAATGAGGTAGGAAAGCTAGCTTACCTGGATATTCACTTCATAAAAAATGATCGAATTAAATTATTGAGATAAGATTGAAATGGACTAACGGACCACCCAACTTTGATGTGAAATATTAGAAAAGTCTAGTCCTTTTATAAATTCTTTTTGTTTAGAAAATCCAATCATTTTATTCCTCTCTTTTTCTTCAATTTATTTTCGCATAGAAAATGTGGAAAATTGGAATTTCTTGACATGAAAAGACTAGGATAACTTTCTACCCCAATTTTCAAACTGTTGAATACAAAGATCACCCAATATCATTCTAATAATTTTACCCATAAAAATTATTTTATTTTCCAATCCAACTCAATCCCCAGAATTCTTAAGATTCACCTGCCCTGCCTCTTCATTTTTTACTATTTTCTCACCCTTTCCATTTCCTTTCCCATTCAATATCACACCCATGATCACAGGAATTTACAAAGATTTTCTTCCTTTCTAAATTCCAAAAACAAACGTACATAAAAATTCTCTCTCTCTCTCTCTCTCTCCCCAAATTCCAACAAACCTCTCTTACTTTGAATTTCATAACCCAGAAAACTTCGACTATCCAAGAAAACCAATGCAAATATGATGATGACAGCAACTCAAAAATTCCTGTTTTTTGCTATATCCTTATTCCCATCGATTTTCGCTCACTACTCAGCCAATTGCAATAGTTCATGTGGAGTGGACCAACCCAAACCCGTCCCATTCCCTTTCGGATTCTCCTCCGGCTGCCCAATCCAACTGAACTGCACTTCCAACGGCAGCGTTTTCATCGACCAGTTTCAGGTTCAATCATTCACACCCGACGCCATTCTGGTCAATCTTCCGGCCAAATGTGGCCGTCCGATTAATACTCTCAGCCGTCTCTTCAGCCGCTACTACGCCCCCACTTCGCTAAACGCAATCCTCCTCCAAAACTGCAGCAAACAAATTACAACCTGCGAGATTCCGAACACAACGGTTCAAACCCAGTTCCAATTGGTCGATTGTGGGCCCAAGGGAAGCAACAACAACATGAGTTGTTACTCGGAGAAAAACACTGGCAATGAGTTTATTGATTACTTGAACGTGACGAGGAGTGGGTGCGAGTCTCTGTTTTCGGCGATATCGATTGAATCGGTGGAGAAGAGTTCACCGGCGGTATCGTTGGCGGTTGAGGTTGTTCAGTTGGGGTGGTGGTTAGAAGGGCCTTGTCAGTGTTCTAAGAATGCGAATTGTGCGAGAGTTTTGTCGCCGGTGAAGGGACGGAAGGGTTATCGGTGCCGGTGTTCAAATGGGTTCGTCGGCGACGGGTATCGGGCGGGTTTGGGCTGCCGGAAAGGTGAGTCCTCACACTTAATGTGTTCTGTTAAGCAGATTTCGATTTAATATATTTGAAATTTACATAATCTTGTTATAGTAATATTATAGCCCTTTTTTGTTATATCGGATATATTTTTAATAGCATTTAATTTATTATTGCTGGAGGCTTTTCAATTTCCCATACTAACCCTTTTACTTTAATGGAATAAACCTTTTTGTAATTGCAATTTCCATCATAAGAATTGCATGACATTCACTCAGATTTGAGGAGGATGGAGTGCAGCTCTCTGTAGTACGCGTATAATGCTAGCCGAAAGTCGTACTTTTGTCTATTTTGTTTTTAAAACTACACTGTTTTGACTTATTACTCGAATTGTTACTAAAATGTATAAAATCAAAACGATATAGTTTCGAGAACAAAACAGATGAAATAATGACGTTTTGTCCTCAATACATACGTACTAATGCACAACAATCTCCCTGAATTCCACGCACTCGTAATTCTATTTTATTTTAGAATATATAAAAAGGAAATTAAATGTAGACTTTTGTTAACCTAACACAATAAAAAACATATGTAGTATAATGTAAGGAAGGGGGTAGACTTGGTGATCCATTGATGTTATATAAATGAAGGTGCATGGCTAAAAAACCTTTCATTAGTAAAACTCGTTTAATTATTGATAAATTTATAAGATGCTTATTGACCAAGAGCTTCACTTTTATCCAAAGTCTCAAGTTTGGGTTTCTTTTGTCAACAAATTCTTTAGGTCACTTAATTTTTACGCGTAAGCGTAGAAAACAATCATTGAAGAGAATGTAAAGATTTTCGAGTCGTGCAAATATCAAACTAAGCACTTTCAAAATAAGACAACAGCATTCATGTTTGACCTTAGGAGAACCATTCTAATAAAAATGTCGAACAATTATTTAGTGCAGTGTATTTATATTGTATTTTGCACGTATTTTCAAATACAACTTTGACTTCTTAAGATAGTTGTGTCGAACAATTATTTAGTGCTTCTGAAATAATATTCTAGAAATTGTTTTTTTTTTCTACGCATAGGTTTGATTCTCATCACAAAATGAACGAAGCTCTCGTACGAATGTTTGATAGGAAAGGTCCTTGGAAGATTCCTATATAAACATTAAATAACCTCTTTAGTTGTGTCACTTCAAAAATTAATACGCTCAATAAAATATGAATACCGATATAAGATACAGATACATATGAATGCAAAGATACAAGATTTTTTTTTAAGAAATAGGTTACTGGTTTGTTAAATTGAAATAATAAATTTTGATATTATGAAACACTTTTAGGATAGATATGAATATCGCACGTGTATCGATATTTAATACAGATACGATGCGAATATGACTCTCATTTAAAAGTATTTGCGTTTCATAAGTGACACTCAATATAAATAGGTGACGCTCGAGATAATTGGAACTTGTGGTATATCGCAAATGACCACAAATAAACAAGATCATAACAACCATTTTGTCAAGAAAAATACTTGACTTTGTACTCACTCGTATAGATTATTGAAATCTAGAGAAGATAATAAATTAGACCTTGTACTGCTTAAAATAATTAGTTATACATTTTTCAATGATTAAGAAAAAATAAATATATAATTGTTGGTACATATTATACTAAGGAGAATGTTAACTACCGCTCACTTAACTATTGAATAATGTATAAAACGTATATTGATGTTTATAATATGTGCATTAATATTCATAGAATATATATTAATATAAGTTTTGATTTGATATTATGTATATATTATATTAGCAATACTTTTCAACTAAATATCATCCAAAATTGCGAATCAACCAAAATAATTAAACACAAATCACGGGATCCGATGAACCACTCGATGTGACTGAGGTCCAGTCAAACCCACTCCATTTAGTCTCAATCGTGCATTAGAAATGAGTAGTTTACCTCCCTATTCAGTGGTGAAGAGGGACCCATATCCATTTTCTGAGATTATCATATTGTTTCACAATAGTGGGTTAGTCCCACCATATCACATGTGGAAAGAACAATGATAGGTATAAAGATGGTTGGAACACATTCGGACACAGATATGTTTAGAATTATTGGATGTACATGTGATTCTTAATAATTTAAAAGTCTCATTTACATCTAATGATTCTGAATACATCTGTATCCGTTCTGTGTCCCTAACATCTGTATATAAAGACTTTCTCCACGAGAAAATTCAGGATGCATGTTCAAAATGTTTCCTATATGCACTGAGCCTTCAAAAAGGTGAAACATAAAGATGTGTTTTTTTTTTAATAGCTGAGATATCTTGTTGGTTTTGATATTATTTCTAATTTAATGTCAATTAGTTTTCAAAATTTCAAAATTAATAACTAGCCCAATCTTCAATGGTCCTTGGTGATTGATTCTAGTAGAATTCGAGCTCATGATAACATTGGGAGGAAAATCTTTTAGTCACCTTCTCTCATTCCACTGAACGAACCCATTGGGATTAACATGAATAGGCTTAATAACTGTTTCTAGAAAGGGCACTGTTATGCGGGATTCACCGCTTCAATGCTTGTGAAATATTGTCTCAGGTGTCTCAAGTCTCCTCTCTATCCATACTACATGTGGTGGTAAAAAAGCTTGGACACTATGTTGCGGTGCTCTTGAAATCCTAAATAATTTTTCTTTATTTAGCTTAATTAACAAATTAAAAATGCAATCGAGAGAAAAGCTAAGACAATAAACAAATCACGAGTAAGTAAAGTAACGAATGAATACACAATCTGATATTACTCCTAAATTTAGTTCATAGGTCTGTCACTGTTGATTCTGGACACTTTGAAATTAACGCACAGATGTTACATATTTTATAGGTGCATTAGAAATGAGTAGTTTACCTCCATATTCAACGGTGAAGAGGGAGACCCACATCGATTTTCTTCAGATTCATCATCATTTTGTTTCACAATAGTGGCTTAGTCCCACTCTATCACATGAGGAAAATCAGGACGCATGTTGAAAATGTTTCCTATGCGCACTGAACCTTCAGAAAGGTGAAAACACGGAGAGGGTTTTTTTTTTATAGTCAAGTTATCCGGATGATTTTGGTGTTATTCGTAATCAAATAATGATTAGTCTCGGAAGTTCTGAAGTTAAAAATGGGTAAATTTTTAGTGGATTGTAATAATTAATTCTAGTGAGAATCGACATTGTGACTTTGACAGGATAAGTCCCTTAATCACTTTCTTTTATTCCACTGAACCAACTCATTGGGGTTAACATGAAGAGGCTTGATAACTGATCTTAGAAAGTGCAATGTTATGTGGAATTCACGGCTACTAGGCGGAGTTACTCGCTGCTCGTGAAATCTTGTAGTAGGTGTCTCAAGTCTCCTCTTTACCCATCCTACATGTGGTGGGAAAAAAGTTTGGACACCGTGCTGCAGTACTCCTAGAACACTAATATAATTATTTTTTATTTAGGTTAATTAACAAATCATGAATACAAAAGAGAGGAAAGCTCACATGAGAGATGAGTCACGACTCACAAGTACCCAATCTGATATCACTCTAAATTTAATTCATGAGCCTGCCGCTATTGATTCTGGACACTTTCAAATTAACACACAGGTGTTACATTGTTTAAAGAAGGGAGTTTTTTCTTCAAATTAATATTAACCGTGGGTTTTCCTTCATGGTCTGAGCAGCTTCTTCAGCTTGCAACCCCGGGAAATACATGTCCGGCCAATGCGGCGGTACAACTAGACTCGGTGTTTTAGTTGGAGGTAATTTCAGTTCGAAAAAATTTTAAAACATAGATTTTCTCAACACATTAGATACAGATGTGTCTGAAACCGTTAGATACACGTGAAATACACAATTTTTGAGGATTCAACGTGCATTTAACGGTTTCAAACATATTTGTGTCCGGATGTGTCCGAAACATCTGTATTTCTAGCATTACTCTTCCGGTTTTTCATACCCATCGTACTAGTCCAACATGTGTTAATTTCTTCCCTCTTACAAAATCATAGAGCCAAAACACGTCAATATCTACTTCACCACACTGATTCCGTGAATAAGAGATTAGGACTGCCAAAATTTGTTTCTGAATATGGTACTTTTCTCAGGTATTGCTGCAGGAGCTTCTTTAATGATCAGTGTGGCTCTAACATGCTATTTTATACGAAAGCGATCGGAACGAATGAACACCAAGAAAACGAATCGTCGATTATGTGAAGCTACAGGGGTGACCATCCCCATTTACCCTTACAAAGAAATGGAGAGAGCAACAGATTTCTTCTCGGACAAACAGCAATTAGGGACCGGGGCTTATGGAACAGTATATGCAGGAAAACTCAATAAAGATGAATGGGTTGCTATTAAAAGAATAAAACAGAGAGGCACAGAAAGCATAGATCAAGTCATGAATGAGATCAAACTCCTGTCTTCTGTGAGCCATCCCAATCTGGTAAGCCTCTTAGGTTGTTGCGTCGAAAAAGACGAACAAATTCTAGTTTACGAGTTCATGCCAAACGGAACCTTATCGCAGCACATACACAGAGAGACGAAAGGAGGACTAACATGGCCGGTTCGCCTTAAAATCGCTACAGAAACAGCTCAAGCCATAGCATTTCTTCATTCTTCCATTAGTCCTCCAATATACCATAGGGACATCAAGTCAAGCAACATACTCTTGGACTACAACTTCAAATCGAAGGTCGCGGATTTTGGGCTTTCTAGGCTTGGTCTAACCGAATCATCTCACATCTCTACCGCCCCTCAGGGGACTCCTGGCTATCTTGATCCTCAGTACCATCAGAACTTTCAACTTTCTGATAAAAGCGATGTTTACAGCTTCGGGGTTGTCCTTGTGGAGATCATAACTGCAATGAAAGTAGTAGACTTTTTGAGACCCCAGAATGAGGTGAACTTGGCATCTCTTGCTATGGACAGAATCCAGAAAGGGCAGTTGGAGGAGATAATTGATCCTGTAATGGACGCGAAGACAGATGAGTGGACCCTTTCATCAGTGCACAAAGTAGCTGAACTCGCATTTAGATGCCTTTCGTATGATAGAGAGATGAGGCCTTCAATGACCGAAGTAGCGATTGTGTTGGAGCAAATCAGGCTCAGTAGATGGGCCTCAGTAGAAGAGAAAATAAACCCTTTATCAGAGACATCTTCTTGTTCGTCGTCGTCAAATTTGAGCGAAGAACCGATTGAAATGACAGCTAAGAAGTCAGAATTAGACACTGGAAGTCTAGTTGTTAGCATCAGTTCAATGGGCAGAACGAAGGAACTTTCGCCTGTTTCTGTGCATGAGCGTTGGTTAAGTGACCAAAGCTCACCTTCATCACACAGTTTGCTGAGTAATGTGATCCAGTGATCTAGTTTTGGCTATTTTTATTTGTGCTCTGCATTTTGTATTATTTGGATTGCATTGCATTGCGAAAGTACTTCTATTTGAGTTTCATATTTTTGGGTGTTCAGATCAAGGTAAATGGAAAAGTACAGACATTGCCAACAAAAACTTTTCTTGTTAATTGTGATTCGTGAAGCCGTTTTGCCTGCGCTTTTAACACTTATTTTTCTGAAGCACCAAGGGTTGGTGATTCCAGGAACATGGACACGATCTAGCAGCAAAAACCATCCAAACCCCATCTCGAATTACCACTCCAACATCCCCACTTCTAGTCCTTGTTTCCGTTAACCTCTCGAGCATTATTATCCATAGTTTGATTCATTTTGTTAGAAATCGTGGGCGTAACTCAACCTTGAAAACTGACTTATAAAGTAAAGATTTTCCAAGAGGACCAAGACTTATAAACAGAGAAAAGAGGACCAACATAAGCGATGTGGGACTCTTCTAACGCCCTCCCTCATGTGAAGCGTAGAATGCAACTGCGAAGAGAGTGAAAAGTTAGACGAGAAGACCTAAGTGTGTAACGGACCCAGCTCTGATACCATATTAGAAATACATGGGCCTAACTCAACCCTGAAAACCGACTTGCAAGATTGAGTTAGGCTCATGGGTTTCTAATATGACATCAAAGCTCAATCCATCATGCACTTGGGTCCTCTCGTCTAACCCTTCGCCCTTGTCATATCTGCATTCCACGCTTCACGATGTTCTGCTGTCTTACAGATAGAAAAATTCCACTATTTTTTACTGCTGCTCGAGCAAGATTATCTGAATTTGGAATTAGTTTTGAAAAAAAAAAACCAAACAGATCATTCCTACTCTTCTATAGTTTCCTAATAATGAAAGAGGCAAGAATCAACAGGCTCTTGTGATCAGGAGCATTTTTTCGCCGTTCGAAGATGAGTAAAACAAAGAACTGGGTATTCCTCAGGAATCATATGTAAATTTTCTTTAACCGTGTTAAATAAATACAACCTATAATTATGTCAGAATCTTGAACTATCATGATTTCCCAAAATAAATCATTAAAACAAAAATTACAGAATCAAGAGCAACATACCCCAAATTTGTAAACCTGAGCAAGACATTCAGATCTATTTGTGTGAAACTTGAACGACTTCATAACTAATCAAAACAATTATAATTTTATAAAGAGCATTGAGCCCTAGGTGGAAGACATGTTTCTCTCACTAACCTAGAGAGATGATCAGTTTAATTTTTATTTATCGTCAAAGTAAAAGTCTTGTTGAAAATCACTACATCTAATAACCAATTCAATAAAAGATAAAGACTTAAAAGATATGAAATTCTATTAAATCTCTAATTAACTAAATTATTGATTAAATAAAAATCAGTCTCACATCATGTCCATAAGGGGAAACATCTTCCAGACCCTTCTACCAAGTTTACAGTGGGCCAACAGATGATGCTGTGAGTATCTCCTCATTTGTTACTAGGCTTTCGTTGAATAAATGGCTATAAAATATTAGAAGTAGAAGCCAATGAATTGAAGAAAGGTCTCTCTAGATGTAGACTAATGTTCTAGTACATACACATTATGGGCTCTAAACACACTTTTCCATGTGATTATCAGCCATTATCACCAAGCCTTGGGCCCCTTATTTATTTGCAACAGCCCGTGAATCGATCCAACAAATCAAATACAAACTCTTCTGTAAAAAAAAATCAGTCGATACACGTGTTATTTTCAAGCTCACTAATTTATCAAAGTAAATATATCAAAAGAGACACAAATTAATAGGTATCAAATGGTACACTACGTAATGGTCAATATTTAAAACCTTATTCTTTATTGGGATGCTACAAAATGACACAAACATAGTGGCTCCTCTGTTAAAGTGGAAAGTTATGGTCCATATAGGATGTTCGTATTGTTTATTGTTTATTGTTTAATGTATGTTGCATCTTCTTTCTTTTGGATTGTTACATATTTTTTAAGTATGGTATGTATATTTTTTGACTCATTAGTTGTGGACTTATATGATACTAGTTACGTGTTTTTTTTTTTTTGGTTAAATTTATAAATAAATATGTGTGATACACCCAAAGTAGTAATGCTATTTCTTACCTAGTTACGCATTATTTTGATATTAGTTATGCACTTTTTTTTTCAACTATGCACTTTTTTGAATTTCCTTAAGGAATGTTCGTAGGTGTGTGAGTTTCCTAAAAAATCCTTTCGACAAGAATGCTGCTTGAACATTGTACGACATAGAACCGAGCTACAATCAAATTTTTTTCGATATAGCCCTAGTTGTACTTAAGGTGTTCGGGATTTTCCTTCAACATCGACAAGTGAAGCTCGAAATCATGAACAACCATGACGACCGACCTCGACATTTTTTAGATGAATCGACTACCCACTTGCAAAGCTGTGATCGCACTGCTACCTAGTGGAAGGACAACTCAATTCTGGAGAGGAAACAATTTTCTTGTTAAAGGGGATAGATGATACCTATCACCAGCTCTTACGACTTCTTTTCACTCGGCCAATTAGCAACACTCAATTAACTCATACCTTGCCATTTTTTATCACATCACCCATACTTCTTTGTCTTCATTGAAATCTTAGACGTGTCGACCTTTTTATTCTGAATTGACCAATTGAGCGACTTCGAAACATCTTACCTTGTTCGCCTCACACTTACCCTTTGAAAATCACTTGAAATCTTGAATTCACCAATCTATCTTGAACTGAACTTGTTACAAATCATTCCGCATTTCAAATGCAAAACTCTCATAACATTTCCTTCTTCTAGGGGATGTACCTTCAAAACATATTTCGTTTTAAGTTTTCTCGAACAATAACTTTTCATCAGTCATTTCTACATGTGATTTTCTACAACTTTGACAAGTAACTAGACTAAGATACTTAATTTGAAATTCGTTTAGCTGACATAGTTTCAGAACTATTATCTAGATTAGTTTTCACCACCTATATTCATGATTTTCCCAAACCATTGACACGGACGAGTTCATTCTCACCGTAAGAGATCTCTTTTGAAAACTCTATATAAAATATTTATTTTAGCAATCATTGAATTTCAACTCATCGTCGCTGACATGAAGTTACTCTTTTTTTTCACTCCATTGACCCTAAGTAAATTTGAACTCATATTCTGCTTGACTCCTTGAGTCTCAAGCTAACTTTGAAAAAAAAAAATATCGGTTGAAATTCTTTCTTTATATTTTTAAATAAATATTTGTTCATCTCAAACATAATGACTAATAACTCAGACATTATCATTCATTAAGAACCATTATTACTATAACCATTCAGCTGGTGGCAAATACCATGAAATTTCTTCAGGACACGTGCTATGTTTCAGGCAGATTACGAGAACTACTAAAATCGCTACCTTAGACCTACCACAGAACGTACCCAAAGCAACATCAACACAAGGAAGATATCCTCAACTTTTAACGTCAGAATCACTAACAGAGCCACGCTACTGTTGTCACTCATTAAAAATCATGCATATTTCACGTACCAATACCAAGAAATGTATGACTCTCAGTACACGAGTACTATTCACAAGAGACACATCGACAGAAGAGAATCAATTTGTCAATATATCAATAAATGTTGAAGAATTTACACGAGAGCAAAGAAACGTTAGACGCACGCATTACGATCAACTCTTCATACTTTCTACGTTGAATTTCAGGACGCTTCAACCGTTGTCCGTGCCTAAATAGTAGTAGAAACATGTCACTATAGATTTCATCACTAACCTGCCTTGTTCCGTCAACAAAAACGACGTCATTTGGGTTATAATGGATCGACTGACAAAGAGCACTCACTTCTTAGCAGTGCAGACATCGGATACAATGGAGTCATAGAGCCGACAATACGTCAATGAGATCATCCGTTTTCATGAAATTGCCAATATCTATTATTTTCGATAGAGATCCGCGGTTCATCTCTCAGTTTTGGCAGAATTTGCAGACAACCATGGGAACTAATCTTTGTTTCAGTACTGCATATCACTCTCAAACTAACAGACAATCGGAGAGGACGATATAGACCTTGGAGAATATGCCTAGGGCTTGTGTGATGGATGTCGAGGGGAATTGGGAACAACACCTACCTCTTGTAGAGTTTGCCTATAATAAAAGTTTTCAGGTCAGTATAGGTATGGCTCCATATGAAACGTCATAAGGGAGACCTTGCTGATCGCCCGTATGTTGGACCGATGTGGGAGAACCTAGCTTGTTGGGACCAGATTTAGTACGGAAAACTACGGAGAAGATATAACTTATCAAGCAATGGCTTCTTACAGCTCAGAGTCGACAAAAGAGTTATGTAGATCGCCGAACTCGACCGTTAGTTTTCAACATCGGAGACCATGTATTCTTGAAGATACAACCGCGACGAGGAGTCATCAAATTTGGACAGAGAGGGAAGTTAGCTCCAAAGTACATCGAACCATTTAAGGTGCTTGAACGAATCGAGGAAGTAGCCTATAGGATCACCTTGCCACCTCAAATAGCAAGGGTTCACAATGTACTCCATGTCTCTATGCTACGGAAGTACTGGCACACCCAGACCACGTGTTGAACTGAAAAGAGATCACTATCGATGAGGGTGTTATCTTCGACGAGCAAGCTATGCAAATTGTGGATAGAGTGGAGAAGACGCTCAGGAGGAAGAAGTTCGTACTTGTTAAAGTCTTATGGCATCATCATAATTTAGAGGAGACCACCTCGAAATGTGAAGACGCTATGTGGGATGCTCATCCTCAACTGTTTGAGTAGAGTAGAAATTTCGGAAACCGAAATTTATTTAACGGGGGTAGGATGTAGAGACCCCAAAATTTTAACTTATAGTATACGCTCAACAAATTTTATTAAGCATTTAAGTTTTTGGTTTATTCAGCCTTATTCGGTCATGTTATAACGGATGGATACATAATATACTTGTTTATATATTATTGCATTATTGTTTATATATTAATTATTAACTATTAACCATGTGGATAAGTATGGTTACAACCAACACCCCACTTCCTATCCCCACTTTTTCGTCTATATTAATTTTAACTCTCACAACTTATCTAGACCTCTCTCTCTCTCTCTCTCTCTCTCTCTCGGCAGCCTACACCTCTCTTTCTCTCTCTAGGTCTATCTCTCTCTAGGCCTCTCTTTCTCTCTAGATCTTTCGCTCTCTTTTGCCCTCTCTCGCGCACGCTAACGGATTCTCGTAGATGGAAAAACAAGTTGAAGTGCTTACTCACACGTGAAAGAAAAACACAAGTAAGTACTATATTATCACTATTATGAAAATTCATGCGCGTACGTATGTAGTGTATTAGATTAACAGTATAAACGGGCCAACAAACCAATTTTGGACAGTCACTTCGGGCTGCAAAATGAGAATTTTTCAGGTACAAAACATGCGTTAAATAGTCTAGAAAGTAGAAAATTGTCTAACAGTTGTTGTGACATCTCACGGGTCTAACACGGACATCGGGACGAGAATATATGGCCGTTTTAGCAGTCGGTAATTTTGCAACAGATTCTATCCAAAAATTCCAGCCACTTTGGACCATTGTTTGGGAATTGAAACAAAATTGTATTGAGGTCTTTTCCTCAATAAAAACGTAGGTCTTGATCTTACGTACACTCTACAATTTTTCAGGGCTCAAACGAAGTCCTGTAGTGAATTTTATGGCCTTTTTCACGGCGATGGTCTAAAACTACGTGAATTACGTTAATTTAGAATTTTAAAGTAGTTAACTTGAGAATTTAATAAAGTGATAAACATGAAATAGTTAGGGTTGAATCTTAGATTTGCAACGGCGCAGACTAGAGCTTAATCGGACCATCAGGCGATTTTATACGATTTTTTATTACGAGACTGACTTTCGTACATATATTTTAGAACATGCAAGTGTTGAATTATTATCCTTGATAGTATGTTCTTTATGTTTTTAGATACTATTTGTAGAGAATTTTGCATGAAAACGTAGTCACCCCACGTCTTGCATGCAACTTAGGATTAATACTAAAAATAAAAGAATTTAATGTGCTATGTGTCATGCCTTAGTTTAGGAGACTTCACCCACACGGTCTATGTTAGCTGTCATCGCTTGATATGTATAGGATTGAAGCTGGCTGAAACCTCGACACGCATGAGTTTATAGGGTGGAGGGCTGAGGATGCGGGATGGTGGTACCATAGGTGGAGGTCTGTGAGACCATTAATTGTTGATTGATTATGTGATGGATTGAAAATTGTTACATGCTAGATCGTCAACTGTGCTGGTATTGTGAGTTGAGTCCGATCTTGAGTCATGCGGGTTCGCGTAGGGGTGAAAATAAAAATCAAGAAATCAAACCGGACTGAAAAACCAGACTGGACCGACGGTTTGAGGATTGAAAAATTCGATCCGATTCAGTTTCGGTTTGGGAGTTTGAAGAAATTGATTTTTCGATCCGATTTCGATTTGGAGGAATACAAAACTAGTTCAAATCGGACCGGACTGGATAGGAATTATAAATAAAAATATGTTATATTTTTAGATTTATGTGTTATAATTTATGACCCATTACTCCATTAGTCATTTAATTTATTAGGATTTAGGACCATTACTGTGTTTTAAAAATGAAAAATCACTATTTATAAAGAGTGAATGAAAATAGAAAACTACCAGTCCAGATATAAAAAATAAGAGTAATTTAAAATTGTTAAATCTTTCAGAGTAATGTTCAATGCATTTCTATTATTGAAAATTTCACTCCAAATTGTTAATTTTTTTCTTTTTTTTTGTGATTGGTCCGAAATATTATCCAAAAAATTAAAAAATCTAAATTGGACTGAAACTGACTCAAACCGATTGAAACTCAACCGATGAAATCGGTCCGGTTTCGATTTACAAAATTTTCAAACCGAACAACAGGTCTGGTCCCATGAATTCTACTAAATCGAACCAGTTACACCCCTAGGTCCGCGACCCGCGAAGGAAAATCTGACACTTGGAAACACAGCGTATGAAAATCTAAACATGAGTGTGAGAGTGGAACTGGTAATTGGAACCACATAAATAATAACAATAAAAGTTAAAATTAATCTATTCATTACGTACTTGCATTCATGGGGTTCATAAAGGGTAATTAGTATGTTACTGGGTTTCAATACTCATGGTACGTTGTACCCTGGCCCTGAGCCAGATGTAGGAGACGAACCCAAACCTAAATTCAAAGTAGAAGTGGTGGCTACCAAAGTAGAAGAAGAGGGTCCTGAGATAGCGGAACTCTGGCTGTACCAGTAGTTAGACCATCAGTAGTTTATTGAAAGTCCTTGTGTGTGGGGTTAATATTATTCGTAGTATTTAAATTTTTCCGCCACTATTATTGTTTAAAAATTGAGATAGTAATTTAATTATTTTATTATATTTTAAAATTTAAACTTAAGAAATTTTCTTTATATTAATATTAATTAGATATTAAATTCTAATTAACTAATTATGGATCATTTTAATAATTTTAAGTTAAAAAAATCATTTAAAATTTTCGGATTGTTACAGGTTCATTGAGAGAAAAAGAACGGAAGGCAATAATACATCATATTTCTATATTAAAAATTTGATGACGAATTAGGAGAGACAGAAAATCTATTTGGGTCATGTCTGCAATCAAAGCTTGAAGCCCAAAAATAAAAACTCGGATTTGTATATCACCAGACGCGAAACTGTTGAGGGACTGCGGACTTGGGCCTTCTTACAAATTTTAAATAAATTTAGTACCTAGTTATACAATTCTGAAATTATAAAAAAAAATTATATTTCAACCCCCAAATTTCATTTAGCTCCTCCCTTTTCCAAAGAAAAATCTCGATCCCTAAACTTCGAATCTTAATTTTGTCCACGTTAATACAATCAACAAAAATTACCAAAATTCATCAAGAAAACTGGTAACCCAAACAATTATAGATTATTTATTTTAAATTACATATACACAAGTTGGACGCAAATCTAAAAGAGTACGTAGAAAACAACTTAATAAGATTTCAGTGAAAGTAGATAGAGTGACTAAGGGATTTGTTGCTTTAAGGTCACGAAATCGAATCTCATTATAACCAATTTCTAGGGGCCATTGAAAGTTTATTCAGTCATTATTTTAGGACTCCAAAAACTAGTTGACATTAGGTTGAGAATAATCTCAAAATCGACCAGATACCTCGTCTATAAAAAAAAACCTTTCAGAGCGACTTTACACATACAAGGGAAATGATATCTTAGTTGTTGCACAAATTATTGAGTAGCGCATTTTTTAGTTGGAAATTGTATCCACAAGATAGTAACCATTTTCTACTAAGCTTTCCCAAGATAGGCCATCAACATGGGCTCCTTTTAACATGGTACATAAGCATCCATTGAAGCTATTCATGTTAAAATCATACCAAATCATTTCTTTTGCACAGTGAATAAGACAGGAACATAACATGTGCTCGAAGAATAAGTAAGCCATGTATGAAGAGCAAGTCAATTATCTATGAGGAGCAAACACATTGTGGGTGAGCGGTAAGTGTTATTCACGAGGAGTAAGTCAGTCATGTACGAGTTGTAAGTATGTTATACACGAGGAGAAAGTCTTATCATGTACAAAGAGCTCTATGAGACCAATCACACCATCCACTTACAAGGGTCGCATTTAAAGTCAAAATTTTTATATTGATAACACTTGAAAAATTTCAAAATTGAAATATAAGAGAGAACATATCTAAGTCTCATTCATTCATAAAAACATTGTTGGAAGAGAGGGAAAGAAAGTCTAATAACAAGTCTGTCATATTTGTAGCATAATTTAAATAAATTAAAAACATTAATGGAAGAGAGGGCAAGGAAGTCTAACAACAAGTCCTTGTCATATTTTTAGGATAATTTTTACACCCTACCATGATTATTTGCTTTGATGGTTGAGACCATATTTTAGAATTTTCTTAGTGAAAGCCACTTTTCTACAATTTTTCATTTTTTCTTTTGCCGACCTGAAAAAGTTCATTTACCATACTCTACACCCTACAAAACTCTAATTTACCAAACTGACCCCTCACTGACTCCAAAAACTAGATCACAAGACAGCGACACTGTTCGTCGCCGGTCATACAACAAAGTGAAGAAAAAACAGCCTCCGGCGATCAGAAAGAAGCTCTTTTCAACGACGTCACAGTAACGGCTGCCCCTAACGGCGACCGAGCAACCTCAATCTCAAACGAGTCGTAACGGAGGAAAAGCTCCACCAGCAACAACCTCGCCACCAACACCACAAAATCCTTCCCCACACACTGCTTATTCCCCACCGTCGGACTCTCCGTTTCCGGTCCGTTAGACCACAGCACGTGCTTCAACATCTTCTCCCCTTCCTCGCCCATGAACCGACCCGGAACAAACTCGTCGGACCTCTCGAATATTTTCGGGTCCTTAGTCGCAAACGGTTGGAACCCGAATAGCATCTCCCCTTCCTTGACCTCGAACGCCGCGTCGTGAGACTCCACCACCATGTCCCTCTTCGCTTTCCCGAACTGTAACGACACCGGCGGCTCGATACGGAATGACTCGTACACCACCGACTTCATCAACGGCATCTGCTCCATCGCCGCCATCGTTACTTTCCCGCCGTTGGATCTGATTACCGATCGGATCTCCTGGGCTAATTCTGTGTGGAGTTTGACTCCGGCTCTTCCGATCCACTTGATCGTGTTTGAGAACAAGATTTTCATACCTCCAAAGGAATTGAAGCAAGTCGCGAATAATAAATTGTGGCAAGCCTCATCGCGAGAAATTCCGATCCTCTCTGCTTCATCGAGGATTGGAGTGGATGAAGAGTAGAAGAAATCATAGAGCCTGCTGTAATCCTTTTTTATGAGGGCTGGAGGGAGACGGAAAGTGTGGACTGTGATTTCTTCAATTAGCTTTGGAAGGCCGAGGGTGAGTATAGGTCCAAGTTGGAACAAAACCCATTTGCTAACCAATTTGGGTCCGTCGGTTTTCAATGGGGTATTCGCCGGATTTACACCGTAGAGAGATCGAGCTAGGAAATTGAAAGCCGCTTGATCATTGGCTGCGCCGAAACTGGATTTCCCCTTTTGAGCTAGATCACTCTCGAGGGTCTCGAACATCTCTGTATAGCTGTTATGGAACTCCGGTATGACTCTGTCACGGCTAGATTTGAGGAGATGAAACATAAGGAGTTTGAGTTTTCCGTGCATCGGCTCCGACGGGTCGAGATAGGAGAGGACGCGGTAGCCGCCGGTGAGTTCAACGTTGGACATGTAGGTTCCGGTGAAAAGATCTCGCTTCTCGACTTTCGTGACGTCAAAGAGGATGGGGAAGCTCTTCCCGTCGAGAAGAACAACGACGTTTGGGTTGGGAGAAATGAAAGGACCAGGTGGCATGTTGGCTCTGAACACCGTTGACTGGTATTTCTGAATTCTTGATTTGAAGTACTCGTCTCTGCCTTGGTTGTAGAAGTAGTCAAGTCGGTCTTTCAATGGTCCGATCAGGGGGAGGCCATAGTTTCCGGGGATTTTCCTGATCGGGAGTTCCTTGGGTTTCTGTGGCTTCACCGCCGGAGGCGATGGCAGCGGCACAGATGGTTTTTCCGACGACACGGAAGCACGAACAACGAGACGATGGGTAGACGGCCTTAATTTTAAATTTGAGGATCTTTTTGAAGGGAATTGGAGTTGCAGAGAAGGGAGAGCTAGTGAACTGGACGCCATTTCCGATGATCACAATGAGGGTTTTGACTGTATTTTTATTCCAGAAAGGCTGATTGATGAGAAAAGGCAGAGAATGAAAATGAGATGTGGGGGTGAGTTGATACAATTGTGAAGAGACTAGTTGTATATATATATATAAATTCGGTTTGTATTAGTTTGTAGATGGATGAGTGGGAGTGATGGGACCGGTGATGTCATTTGCTGTACCTTCCCTCATACTATTCTATTGTAATGTGGAGACATGTTTAGGAGATAATTATCTTCTTAATATTTTAAATATGAATATTATATTATAAATATTTACATGCATGTGCAGAATAATATTTTAAATGAAAACGTAATATAAGAGCAACTACAACAGTCTTTTCAAATAATGCAATGCTGGCTATTTTTACTAGTTAAATTTAAAAATTATTACTCCAACAGTCTTTTTAAATGACTAGCTATTTTGCCTCACTACATGTGGTGAGTCATCTTCCCTTGCTATGCAGATTTTTCAGTGCATTCATTCATCTCGCGCCAAAATTTCTCTTGCCATTGCATTATATTATCGTCAAAAAAAAAAAAAAACCAGGTCATTGCCACGTTATTGAATGAAGATACCACACGTGTAATTTTTTTTGATTTGTCAATTAAGTTAATTTAATTGGAGAGCTAAAATAAAGAGCAATGTTAAAATGTATAAGTGAAAAAATAAATAAGCAAATTGACGAGGAATCAGGGGAGGCTGTTGTGCAACACGCAACATGCTCTGTTGTACGCAATAAACAACAGGGTTCCTTGACTTGTGTATATTTTTTTATTCTTTTTATTAATAAAATTAACTAGTGTTGTTTGAATTACTCTAAGGACTCGAGGTAATAATTTTTTTTTTTTAGATTAATATATAATAGTGTCCATGTGGATGTCCCTTTCCTTTGCTTTTCTTTGCTACATATGTTTTACTTGTGCTCTAATAGGGAGAGTAGCCTTTAGCAATTTTTTTTTTTTTTTTATGTTCAGACATGTTATTTGAGCACATGTTGTCGGTCGGGGCGGAGTACGCCTATTGGACGGAATGTTAAGTACACGCTCCGGTCGGTGGGTAGGAGTTGACCACGCAATACGCATGTTGGACCGCACTGTCTTACGTGTCATTTTCTTCGTATGCAAAATAACAGCTGGAGTGTTACTTTTTCTCACCATTTAAAAACTAGGAAAAGAATCTTATTTCTTTCATAAACTACCCAATGTTGGCCAAATGTATATTATAAATTGGCTTCTTTTAATCTTTAATTTTTTTTTACTTTGCATTAAATTTGCATATTTTTTTAATTCATCTAGTAGAACAAGCAATATATGGTATCGGGAACCCCATGTGACGTGGGAGATACATTGAGCGATACACAAGAATAGAAAACCTATGAAAGTCTGATGAAAACGAATGATGTAACATTAAGTCGTGAATTCTGAAACAAAATAGGAAGCCTACGAAAGGGCGGCATTTGCGTACCAAAAGAAGAAAGAGTACTACAAGTCTTTAACCGTTGGTGGTGGCGCCAAGGACCCTTACACTTTAAATGCATGTCTCGATTTGCGGAACTCACTTAGGCTCTTTGTAGATCATCAACAAGAATTTTTCAAGACATTTAACAAGCTAGTTGATCGATGGATCAAATTGGAGGCAAGCACGGTGAGAATCACGTGGATTAATGGATTGTAAGAAAGATAATTCCGTCTCATTAGCAGAGTTCATATTGATTGTTAAGAAGTCATTCGATTAGAAAATTTTTATTTTTACACTAATTTCTTATATCAACTGATCACATAAAAAATACATTTATTTTTTTTACTTTATTAAAAAAATTCCCCCAAAAATATTTTTTTGGTACCAATTTTTTGGTAAATGAATATCAATAAAGAAGTACATATATGAGTACACGGTCACTTTCTGAGTTTTCTTGGATCAACAGGTTTGAATCAACGTTTTACCAGTTTGATCAAATTCAGACGGTTATAAAAGTCAAAATCGAAGAAAGTCAAAGTACTTGTTACCGAGTTTGGCTTCCGACCACGCGCACTACTGTTACGCCTACCCCGCTGGTTCTCACTACCACCCAAGCTACAGCTTCTACACGTGCGTGTGTCTTCCTCTATTTTTTCCTGAAAATTATGCCTAGCTCTTGGCAGTTTCCACATTCTGCTTTTTGGTAAACATATATTTTGAAAATTTCTGTTTAAAAGTAACAAATTATTTTTTTAAATGATAGATATTATTTAATATTTTTGAACTTTTTATATAACTTTCTTTTAAAAATTACGTTTTTTTCATTTGTCTCTACAAGATAAATTAAAAATATATATAAAAACTAAAATTAAAATTAAAAAAATCTCTAATGAAACGTTGCCAAAATACTTGAAATAGTAAAAATTTAGATGTTGCTACTCCTCATTTGTTTACCTTTCATCCAGATGGGTGATTAATCCAAGACGTTAACGCGAGCTTGATAAAATTTAAAAATATAATTAAAAAGACAATGATATTAATACTCATTCATATGATGTACTTAAAGCAAGGTAAAAAGATAAATTTTAGACGAGCATTTATAATAAAAAAGACTAAGAAAATTATTTTTCTTTTGATAAATAAAAATACTTATTATTTTTATGATAAAAAATACGGTGAAAAGCCTCAATTCACAACATTCGGGACGGTTTTTAATCATTTTTTCAACTGTCTATTTTATTTTGATTCTTAATTGTGAAAAATCAAACGGCTTCAGTTCTTGGTTTGTTTTATTGACTGTTCAAACTGAATTCCAAACCGGAACCAAACCTTAAATGTATATTTACTTAAATATCCTTCTACTTAAAAATGTGTAGATATATAGACGAAAACGTAATCCATATTTTCTCTTTCTTTTCTTTTGCATTTTGTACTTTCCAAAAATACAACCAATACTTATGTTGTGAATTATTTCTTGGTGAACTATTTTATTTTAATCTTCGGCTATTTTTTGTTCTATTTTTTATGTGTAAAAAGTTTTTGAGACCCTACTTTTAATGTGATATACCCATTCAGTTTTCTTTTAGGTTTAACCATCATGTTAACACGTTCGGAAAAAAACCAAACCGAATCAATCTCCGGCTAACAGGCTGATGATTTAAGTGAATAAAGACTCGTCAAGTTCCAATTCTAATTTTTTAGTCTCAATTTGATTTTATCAAAATTCAAACCGAACTGACCCGTTGTCATCCCTACATATTACTTTCTTCTTATAATTATAGAAATCCTTATTACCTCAACTCCAACCCATCAACAAGGATACTAAAGAATCGTTAAGTCAACTACCTATTTAATATAATTGTTTGGTTATGGTGAAATCCAAATTGGATTTATGTCCTTTTTATTCATTATTTAATTTTAATGGAAAATTTTCATTTAAGTTTAGGAGATTTGATTCCTCAATAAGACAATAGACTTAAAGACATGCCTATCAAAATCAAAGTAAAGACACAATTGGTATTTAATTTCATGGTAATCTCTTCGAATCTCTCCTCATTTATTAGCATTTATAAATTTTGTTTATTTGCTTAAAATAAGTCAACGAATAGTAATTGCGAGTAATTGTTTACTTAACTTTTTCTACTTGTTTGACCAAAAAAACTGAGATTTTTTTAAGCTCCAATTTATTTATTTATTTTTGGCTTACTTTTTAGAGTTATAAAAACAATCATGGAGGAAAAAAATAATTAATTTCAAGAGTACCTCTATAAAATTATTAAGGACTAGACATTCATCTTATAATAAGTTGTTTCGCAATTTATTAAAATAAATAAGTTTAAATTATATTCAAGTTTATTAGAATATTACGCAAAATATGTTTACAACTTATGTTAGTATTTTAAGTAAATAATCTAAAAACTGATAATCAAAAACCTAACTTGTAAATGTTGTGAATAATCTAAATGTCGTATGTTGGAAAAATTCAAAGGGGTCAATTTGATGATCAGAACTTGGAATTTATAAATTTAATTCATTCTAAACTTTTAGATTCGAAATATTTTATATGCTTTTAACACTTGACTTATCGTCCACTAGTAGATGACCCAATTAAAATTAGAGCAAAAATTTTATATGAACTAATTCCATAAGAGTTGATACTATCTTAGACGTTTCCGCACTAAAACTGTATGGGTTGCAAATATTCTCCAATCCAATCCGATTCGTCTCCTTGATTTAATTTGTTCCTATAGCATGCACAGGGAACAAATAATTAGTGCCACTTGAGTTATTTTCAGCCGAAAGACACTCCGATGTTTAAATTAGAATGTGTAGGATAAAAGCTCAATAGTGATTGCACTTGTTGTTGATTGTATACCTGATCTTGCTTTGCATTTCCATATTTATAAGTCATTAAGTGTCTTGACATGGTAAGTGAATAACACATGATCCTTTTTCAATTTTTACACTGTCAAATTTGATTATTTCCTTGTAGTATAAGGGTTTCCTAAATAAAAAAATTTCAAAAACTTTGAGTTTTCCTATTCGAGTGCCTTTCCAATTTCAAAAGATTCTAACCGCCTAACCGAGTGACTGGTCAGCCAACTCGACATAGCAACGGTCCATGCACTAAGCCCCCAGTCTTACATTGGCAATCTCTCACCTCGTTCGGCAATATAATCGTGGCGAGAGCCCATGTTACCAATACAACCCAACTATTCGATCCATCTTCTCAATGACGAGTCAGCCCATAATTCTGCACACTACAAAAATCTTAAAGATGGAGCAAACTCCTAAATTCAAACTTTGATTATCAAGCCAACCCTTTAAGGTTTTTCCATTGACAATTCACAACATTTGTGTTGTTCAAACCAAAGTTATCAATTTCCTACCGGCGAGCATATTATTTTTGTTACTAGTATGGTACTTACTAGTACCGTTGAGTACCAACGCATCATTTCAGATTTATTGCTAAAATAATATATATTTTTCAAATAATATCTTTTAACAAAGGTTACGTTGAACCTATAAAATAAAATTTCACAGCTTAAAAATAAATCACCAAACATAAAAGATGACGATTTTAATCTCAATTTATGTCCAATTACCTAAAAATCATAAATTTAAAATTTAAAAAAAGATGACGATTTTAATCTCAATTTATGTGCAATTACCTAAAAATCATAAATTTAAAATTTAAAAAAAAAAATTCCCTACATTACGGTCCCGGCCGAAACATGCCGAAACCGCGGTTGCCGAAATGGTACAAGGGATAGGCTGGTACTGCTAGGTGGCCGATACAAGACGTACCAACTAGTACTGCCCCGTACAAGATAAATTGCTTTAGTTCAAGTTGTACAGTGGCTAAAATAATACAAGGGGTAGGTTGACACTGCTAGGTGGCCGATACGACACATACCAACCGGTATTGACCAATACAGTACGAGATAAAGTACTTTGGTTGAAACTGTACTTGATCCCTTGGTGTTAGCTCAAGTAGTTTGTAACATTTGGTCCGAACAAAAGGTCTGGAGTCCAAGTTCATGAACCGAATTGTAGTCTCACACTTCCACTAAAGTTATCTTGTGGGAAAAAATATATATTTCACCCATTTCCAAAACATTCACTCTTCCCCCAATTGAGATATTCTTTGTCTAAAATAACTTATTCACTTGTTCTATCCACTATTTTAAGCCCACGACACATATTCTCGTACAGTGAAAAGAGGATCGGTTTCAAAAAGACAAGATCAATAAATAGTCAGACTAATCAAAATTTAAAAAGTCTAAGAATACAATATTTCGTGCACAGTTCCGAACACAGGTGTATCCGAAACCATTAGATGCACGTGGAGCCCACACTATTTTGAACAGGGGCGGACCTAAAGAGGGGGGCGGGGTGTCACGTGACACCCCCGACCCCCGTGCTCCACTAATTTTTTATTTTTTTTTTAGGTTTTAACAGTAAATTAAAATTTACCACGTAGCACCGTGACATGTACATATCTTTTTTGCTGTGCCAAACTTTCTCAAATCTAGTTAATTAAATTTTGAAACATATATTTTTTAGTTATTAAATACAAATTTTATTCCTAGTTGTTCATTTATTTTGATGGTGACACCCTCAAATTCGAATCATGGGTCCGCCACTGATTTTGAAGAACTCAACGTGCATCTAACGCTTCTTGACATATCTCTATCCAAATAATGATGTGCATGTGTCATGCACCATAAATATACAAACCACCTACCTAGGCTGTTTGCTATGCATTCCATTGATAATTTATGCATGTACCCGCAAAATTCAACAGTGTTCTACAACACATTGAATTCGCTGCCGGAAATGATTCAGATAAGCTGTGCTTACCCCTCAAGCTAACATTAATTCCCAGTTACCAAAGTTGATGGTTCCCCTTTTGAGAACTCCAATTCAGAGATTGCCTTGTAGTGAAGTTCAACTTGAAATACTTCAGAAAACTCATTAACCAATGATTTGTGAGTGATATCAAGCAGTTTGCTATCATCAATGTGATGCATTCCAGATTGTTCTCTTAGCAATCCCTTGATGCTTCCAACGAGACCATCGCGTATCCCACATGGAACTATCTTTTGAAAGGGAGTTAGATCCGTGGTGACATTAATTGCTAAGCCATGATATGCGATCCACCGCGATACTCGTATCCCAGTCGCTGCTAGTTTGTGATCACCTGAAAGGATCCAATTAGTTAGGCTCCTTAAACTTTGGTTTGTTTCCAGCTAAAAACAAATCACAAACAAAACAGCACAGTACGACTGCACGAAGAGTACTATTATGGTAGTATAGGCATAGGCAAAATCCGATGATACTGTATAAACTGATGACATAAACAAGAGTTTATGTTACGGTCCCAGAAATTAGACCAATAAAATTTCTCCAAATTCAAAATCAATGGCCATAATTTACTTCGATTAGTGGGACATTTTGCACGATAATGGTTTCGCTAATGGCCCCAGCATTTAAACAATCTTATCGCTTATACACCAATCTCCGCCTAGCTAAACAGATAAAGCACTGGAAAAACATTGCCTGCCAACTATTAGTAGATATTAATATGGCTGCAGAAAAAATTATGATTCCTATGTTCCGAATGAAAAGGTAACGTATAGACTCTGTCATTCATGACCAGAGGATTCTAGAAATAACTGACCAACTTTTTCTCAAGAAAACAGTGACACCAATATGCCCAGTTGATTGGTAGAAAATGTTGAAAACAGAAAAAGGAGCCAACAATTACTCGAGGAGTTGAGACTCGAGAGACACACAACCTTCATTTATAAAACAATTCTTTGACATTCCATGGGCATAATCGGTGCCCTGGGCTATTTTCCTCTGAAATACATTATGACATAACTTTACGTTTATTCAGGCCTCAACATCCTCTCGAAATGATTCATACAACACAAAAAACAAAACAAAAAAATTATCCTTTCCAGTCAACTCTTTCGATACTTCGAGGGAGAGAAATGAGTAAACATGACAATAATCCCAAACCTCTAAAAACCAAATTTTGATTAGATCTCGGAACATTTAGAGGGAGAAGTTAACAAGTAAGGTTTCTTCCACTTTTTGTGGGATTAGCCAAGTGCAAGCCAATGTAATACATAAGTACTATGGGCCTAAGGCACAAATAATTAAATCAATGTTCATTTCTTCCCTATCTGCCCTTTCTGATTATGCAAGTAATAGATGGCGCAAACAATTTTTATGTCATGAAACTTACCAACCCAAACACCAGTCATACCCTCGATCCGCGAAGCCGTGATAGAAAATGTTGAGGCAAGAACACGAATGACAACCTCCTCAAGGGCCCTAAAGTACCAATGAAGATCCATCTTGTGATAACGGAGATTGATAATAGGGTACATTACTAGCTACAATACAAAAACCAATGCGTAGCAAGTTAGTTACAAAATCTAGTAAGAAGTGCTAAATAATTACCAATTCACATATTTAAACAATCACCAGATTGTCCATTGTTTCCTTCCCAAGTTGATTGTGAAAAGTCGGCACGATGAGAAATCACATTTTTCCTTTTCATTGCCTACTAAAGTTAAAGCAGGACTAAAATTTTCCGACTACCACCATTAAGGGTGTGTTCCGGATTCAAATAAGTCAGTCACAGTTTGAACGAAGCATATCCAATATATTCAGTGTTACACCACGTTTGGAGTGCAATTTACGTGTTGCATTTGTGCCGACGTGGCTTACATAGTAATACCATCAATCATATGGCGCTAATGAGATCCCGACTACAAAGCACAGATATTTCTAGATAGGATCTATCAAATACCGATACTCGCAGATAATGTATCTTAAAAGTATCTACAATAGAAAAATTATTACTTTTCCTTTTTAACGTATCATATACTTTCAGATGCTCTAGACCACATATCCAAAACTTTTATGAAAGTAAAATTGTGTCACTTCTTGCTTCATATGAGGTAAAATTGTTTGGAATGAAGAAAAGTACAAATTTTTAACATTTTACTTACTTTTAGAGCAAAAAATACAGTAGAATGAAATAATATTATCATCTTGTGTAGTATATTGAATATCTGTATTGCGTGACACGTGTTTTTTATAACTTTGAATAACAATTAAACAAGTAACCAAGTAAAAATTTTAAAAAAATAAGAAAAATATAATGGTTTATGACCATCCTTTTAAGATTATATCTTAATTTAACGTATCCTAGTTGTTCCCGCATCCTATTTTTCAGATTTTCTCTTATGCTGTATCAGTGTCGTACCAAGAAAGAAGTTGTTGGATTAGAAGATGAACAGATTATATTGTAGAAGGCATCACTAAACTCTTTAGTCTCTAGAGGAAGTTGGAAGAACTAGCAGTATTTCTTGAAATAGTGTTTGTAGTTCATTCTTTTAATTGCCAACCGAAAGGTGAATTGGAATGGATAAAGGTGGGGCCCTTTTACATCTTATCCAATGGAGCCACCCCACCCCACGACATCCAATTGGATTGTATCTTCATGCTATCCAGTACCCAGCCCTTCCATATCTTACAGTGGACTGAAAGTGTATGATAGCATAGAAAGAAACTTATAAAAAAAAAAAAAGATTATACATTTAAACTCGCAGCACGTGACAAAACTATAAGCTATAAAAAGCATACTTGACAAAACTACAAATATCAAGTTTTGGACATATGCATGGTAAAGCATACAAAAATTACCTGGCCTGGCCCATGGTATGTCACTTCACCACCGCGTTCTGTTCGGTAAACATCATAAGGAGCGTCCTTCAAACTGAAGTTCAAGTAATCTTCTGAGCTACCAGTGCCTAATGTATAAACTGGGTGGTGTTGCAGAACAATAAGTGAGTCAGAATGATCTTGGTCTATTTCAGTTAATGTCTTCCTCTCCTTAACAATGGACTTCTGCCAAGACCATGCTTCAACATAAGGAACCAGCACTCTATGCAAATCATAATAGTCACACCTGTAATGAGCTCTTACTGAGTATCACAAGATGCACGCAAGTTGTTTGGTAAGAAGACCAAGTCATGGCAATTTTACCTCCTTTTGTGTCCACAGGTAGCTTCCATTGAATTGAAAGATGAGACTCGACTAAGTTGTGATTTTATATGGTGGGGGCGAGATTGGTACAATCTCCGTGAATTGGTGCCAGTTGGGTATGTTGAGATTGAGCCCAAACTGGGATTTGGCACAAGAATCATGTTCTGTTCAACGACCAAAAGGATGGCTCAAGCTGGAGCAGTTGAGAAGGAGACAGAACTAACCAATCCAATTTGGAAACAATCAAAATACCAAATCCTTTGCTTGTTACACAGAATCCTCACAGGCATTTTCCCAACACCAACCCGAACCAAGAAAAGACATACTTCACCGGACTCTAATATTCCAATTCAATCTCACAAACATTTACATTGTGAAAAATTCGACCTGAAACAAAAAACAGAATCAATCATCAAATGCGTTCACAGCATAAAGACAGGAATTCTTGGCAGATGCTGCAGATCGCATAAACAACATTCCAACTTGAACTTACAACCATTGCACTGATGGAATTCTGAACTCCAGAAGAACTCAATTACATTCTATAAGAAACATAATAAATGATACAAAGACCAGGACTAACCCGATTTGTCCATTCCTTAGTTGTTCTTGTGCCTGCGTTGAAGCTGTAGTTACGTGCGGTGGAGTAGCCAGGAATGTAGCGGTTAGTGGGGGCACAACGAAAACACAAACTCAACAAATAAAACCCCTAGTAGAGGACAACGTGACAAAAGGTAATATTCTAACCAATTACGAAATCCACTAAACCACGCCCATTTAAACGTCGTGAAGTTTTCCCAAATGGTTTTTTGGGAATTATGCTCGCTGGTCGACAAGGACCTTTTAGTAGGTATGCCCTACGGATTTGGTCCCGACCATTAAGATTCCAATTCACAATCAAAGGACTGAAGGACGACGCCCTGGATCCACCAGGGAATATAATATCATTACCATTAAGAGCAAAAAGCTCAAGTGATTTTCTGTTCGCTAGAGCAGAGCCACTGGAAGGAAAGGTTTTCAGTCGACTGCTCCCTTTCCCTAGAGGATCTCAACCACTTATTTTGCACAGAATAAGTGGTAATTCGTTAATAGCACAGATTGAACCAGAAAGATGGGATTGGGTTCAGTTAAGGTAACTTGAGAGTGAAAGTCTAATTCCAATCGAGCATGCATCTTAGTTGCGTAATGTCTGTCAAATTGAGTTCTGCACAACTTCGTTTGGGGAAAGAAGAATTGTGATTATTTTTTTGATATCAAAACTCGACTTTCTCGTAAAGAATCTCTCCATGTCTGTTTTTTAATTCAAAAGGATTGTATAACTATCATACTAACTGTATTTACATATTTATATACTAACTATCAACTACGAGTCACATAGCAGCTACAATTCCCGAAACCAATAAATTTCCATAAGCAACTATCAACGATCACTCAAATCTTTCTACAAAAACAAATAGAGTTAGTAATTCCCTATAATGGTAAAGAACAGTATTTCAAGACTAATCACTTTCAAAGGGACAATGTCTAGCAAAACCAAAACTTTTAATCTGATTTGAGGGGGAAGAGAGGGGAGAATCAAAGGGGGGAACTCTTACCACACCTTGCTTGAAGGGAAATTGCTGTGATTGCAAAAATTGAAGAACCCCCGACTCAATTCATAAACATAACCTGCAACTGAACCATAATTACCGAGAGAAAACCATTTTTTATCCAAATCGAACAGCTTGTTTGTAAACCAAAATCAACAAATCAAATTTATCTTGAACTTACCCCAGTATTTCTAAACTGGGGAAAGGTAGAGAAACAGTATGGAGAAAGAAAAAGGATGAAGCCATACGAGTTATCGGATATTTAGCATCGGCGATGTAATCCAACCTCCGGCGAGAGCCTTCGGTGAAGCGAATATGACGGATGGTTCGAGGCCAGTGGAGGGTTCCAGGGCTTTGAGAGTGGGGCGTCCATAAAATCCTCAAAAATAATAACGGCGGACAGATTAGGGTCAGGTGGGGGCACTGAATTCGGAAAATTACTCAAGAATTCCGTCAATAAAAGAAGAGAGTCATTTTCTTGGGAAACAAGGGCAATTTCGTACTTTCAAAACCCTACGAATGATAAACCCTACACAGAAGACCTCTTCCGCCTATAAAAATCAGAGCAAGTTCCAGAAGTTGCAGAACCGCCGCTTGCGTATCGCAGTCTCTCTACTCTCACAGTCTATTGCTTTGTGGTTACTTTTTCCTCCTCTGTCTCTTCGATTAGTCCTTTTTCTTTTATAAATTTTCAGGGCGATCTCTAGGGTTTTCGATTTGTCCATGGATCTATTGTTTGATTAGAGAGGGTTTCTCCGTGATGATTAAAAAGATGACGAGTCTGATATATTTATCCATTCATCCCTGATGACAATGAGGCATTTGTCTGAGAGAAACCCCCTCTGTTTTTTAACTCAATATATTTAGCCTTGATGAACAGTTAGTTGGAGTTGATTTTGTTCATTCAACTGGCAATTTGTTGAACATTATCTTTGAACGTGATTGGTTAATACAGTGAGATTCATTGCTTTAATCAATCATATTGAAAGGGTAATGTTTATCCACTTGTCAAGCAGGTGAGCAATTTATTTTCATTCAAATAATCATCTGTTCATATTCAAGCTTACTGATACACTGCGATGGATGATATTTCTTTCATGATCAGATTTTGAGTTTTTCTGTTTCCTAGCTGTATTATAGCAGGATATGTTTATTTAAACAAAAGCATGATGTTGTAACAGCCAACAGGTGCAAGATACTATGGTTGTTTGAAAATTGTATAGTTGAGTGTGTACCAAATTTGATTTGTCCACTCAGCTGAAAGTTTGTGAATAGAACTCATTTTTTGAGATTTTCTAAAAGGTTCTTCTTTACATATTTTACGGATATCAATAAGAAACGGACAACATTTAGGGTTTTGTTTGTAGAGAAGTGTATTCTCAGTTCAGTTGGAGATCAGTTGGAGACTTGGAGGGAAGAGCAAATACTTTTTTAAATTCATTGTAAACCTTTTCTTGCAAAATATATGTTTGAGGATTAAATGCAGGTTATCAATGCTTAGCACAAGCAAATACTTTTCTGATGTCAGTTTTGCCAAACTTCAAATTAATTGAGTTTAGGTTTGGGTTTGGGTATCCATTGCTGGTTATCACAAACATATTCATTTGAAAAAATTTAGTGTTTTAAGTTGCAAGTCTTTCTAGCCTCTTTAAATTTCTGTTCGTTAAGAACTGATGCAATCACGGCATGTTCTTTACTGGAAGTTAGAATCTTTTGTTAGTATCCCTTAAGAATAGATCCCGGTGAAAAACGAAGCTGCTTTGTGGTGTTCCCATTGTCTGTCCCTTCCTATGAGATTCTCTCCCTCAACTAGGTTCAATGAAAAAATCCTTCCAAATGTTGAGATAACTGTAACCAATGGATTCATTAGGTTGAAGATGAGATTCTTACTATAACGGCCCGTTTGTTAGAAGTTAAAATTTTAGAAGGGATAAGGAGGATATAATAAGAGGGGGGTTATAATAAGAGGGGAGATTAATATTTACTTGGTTTGTTTACTTTTCATATAAGGGGAGATATAAATATGATTGGTTTGTTTTGTAGTTGATGTGAGTGGATATGAAGGGTGGATAATGTAAAATTGTGATAATTCCCTATTTTGCCCTTATACAACTCTTTTGTTGTTACTAGTAATTTTCTTGATTTTTTTTATCCATTTGATTTGTTTGAATGAATCTAATGTAATCCTCTATAAGAAGTATGAAAAGTACAAAATGAATATAAAAAAATTAAAAAAAAGTCAAATTACTGAATCAAAGTTGGTTGCCACTTTCATATTAAATGAATTTTTTATAATTTTTTTCACTTTTCAAGTGTATATAGAGTACATGTACTGAATAAACAAACAAGATTAATAATATTTTTTTAACAAATCGAATAAAGATGAAAAAGATAAAATGAATTTAATTTTTTTTACTAGTCAGGTACAACATTTTAAATGGCAATTAAATACAACTCAAACGACCACACATTTTTTCCCTTCATTTTTTTCCCTCTTTTCCTTATCCATTCATTCTCAGGGGTATGATTGTAATATGCCAACCCGGATAAAATTTGGACACCAAAAGATTTGCCCATATTTAATCCACCCATGCCCTTATATGCTTATCCCTGGATAGTTTATCCGGGGTCTAAAAAAACAAAACAAAACCCGGATTTGTTTTAGCCCGGATTATCTTATCCGGCACTGTACATATCCGGGAGATATGACCGGTAACAAACAGGCCCTGAGTGTTGTGCCGTATGACCTCCATCCTCATTTTTGGCTATGTGCAACTTCCAAAATGCCATATCTAATTAATTCTCTTTGTGGGTGAAATTAAATACATTGGTCGACGTTTATTTTGAAGAACATAGTAGTAAAGTACAGATTAAAGGAATGTTTATAGCAACTACCTAGCTTAGTTTAGGTAAGTTGAGTGTATCCTTTGACATATGCTAGAGTCTTATTTCATATCTAGAGTCTTATTTCAGTTTTCCTCTTTATGCCAGTATGCATTTGTTTGAACATATTCGAGTGGATGAGGGATTGTGTATATATAGCAAACCAAATTCCTTCATGTGTTCATACACTGGGAAAAGGCTTGCATTTACCATTGGCCGAGCCCTCGGCTGTTAACCTAATTACTTGTTACTAGTCACAGTAGAGTCCTATAATGGGTTTGCTTTCAATGCCTAGTTGTGGTTGAATGAAGTTTTGGATTCCAAAGCAGTGAAAAACTCAGTTTTAAATCTTTTGGCTCATTGGGTGTTCAGATTTATGTTTTTCTTTGCCATTGAACCCTTTGTGCTTTCCTAAATTATTCCAGTTGAGCAAGGTACGGTTGCTTGTTTCGGAGACTAGAGATTGGTTCTCTTGGTATCTGTCTCTATGAAGATGTATTTGCTGAGGATAAAAGTTCAGATGTGACTATGTCTTGTTAATCCTGTTGGTAAGGTTAATATCAGTGGAAGCAGGGTCTCTTGAGCTCATGAACCTTATGGCTGTAGATATCTTTATAGTGCAGCTCCAGGGATATCAAATGCGGTGATCTTTTGTCAAAGTCCTGTTAGCAGATGCCATCAAAACGAATACACGTAACCAATCCCAATTGATTAGGACTCATGACCCGATTTGATTTGATTTAATTGGGTTACCATATGGTCGGGGGGCGAAGGGCAACCTCATAGCTGAGCATACTTAGCAAAGTTATCAATTCCATCTCTTACTGGCTGGTACTGTCTTCGTAATGGTACCGGACCACCGGAGTATTGTTTTGGTAATTATTTCGGCTTGTTCCGGACAATATCGGCCAGTACCGTACCGTATCGGTTTGTATTTTAAAAAAATTAAAACATCAATTATTTTTTTTAGATAATTAGGCATAATTGAGATTAATTTTTTTTATGTTTGTTTATTTATTTTTAAATTGTGATGCTTTATTTTTATGTTTAATATGATCTTTTGTTAAAAAATACTATTTAAAATATGTATATTAATTTTAGCGATAAATCCGAAATGGTACGCCGATATATACCGATACGTACGTATTATATCAGTCACAAAATTGGTATGCTCACCGGTACGAGATTGATAACTTTGATACTTAACTTTATTGGCCTAAATTTTTTTTTTATTTATGGTTGTTATGACAATATTGTTAAATGGAACTTAAAAAAGCCAAACTAGGTTGGGTTATGTTCAGTTGATAGATTCTGAATTTTAGTTCAACAGTGAATTTTTAAATTATTTTCTAAAATAAAATTTAAAAAATATGATCAAAAGGAGATCTAATGAACAATATCGGATACGATTAAAAGGGAATTAAATATAATTATTTAATATATTAATCATTAACAAATATAATAACTTAATGTTAGTTAATGATGTTAATATCATTAGTAAGAAAATCAAATAATGTTTGTGAATTTTTTTTTCAAAAATATAATTCACAAAACATTACTCAAAAAAATGCAAAAACATAAAAACAAACAAAGCCTGAATGTATAGGAAGAAAAAACGATTCATTGTCGTGAGCTCTTTCCCTTGGTTCGTTTATTTTTCCACATGTTCCTCACTGCCTTTTTACCACGTTTTTCATGTGAATAGCCTGGCTTTGGTCTAAAAATGCTAAAGATACATCACTTTTGCATATTGTTTTCACACATCACTCAAAACTATGTAGTTTTGTGTTGAATAAAAATCATATTTTTTTGACCCATATTGCTGAAAACATATTTGGATCTTCCTTAACATAAAACGACGTAATTTTAAGTGATGTGTAAAAGTGATGTGTTAAAATGATGTGTATGTAGCACTCTTGGGCTTTGGTCCCTCATTTTTGTTTTTTTGTTTTTTTTTTGTATGTGTGAATTTTTTTATATTTGATAGTCTTGTGTTAAAGTTTTATAAATTATTAGTTTGTCAAGGTTATATAAAAGTGAAAAAATATAAATTATATTTTAAAAAGTTTAGAAAATATAAAAAAATAATTTTAAATCTGTATGCGTTTCATATTATTTTTATTTTTGTATTTTCTAAAAAATATTTTTTTACATTAATAAAAAGAAATAATTAAAACTTTTAAGTCTGCTGGCTCTATTTGGCCTGAATTATGTAGTTAAATTATTTTTTATCTTTATTCAGAAAAATTTGTATTTGTTATTTTTATTATTTTTTTATTAATTATTAGTTCGTCTCGACGAAAAAAATTTAAAATGTATAAAATATGTATAAAAATTAAAAAAAATCACTAAAGACGAAAATAAGTTAACACATATGTTGTTTTGGGTTTATATTTTATCTTTTTCGAATTTTTTTAAATTTTTGGACATGATTTTATATTTTTCCAAAAAATTTTCTTGAAACGAACAAACAATCATAAAAAAGATAAAAAAAACTAAAAATTATAAAAAAAATTAAATATAAATAAATAAATAATTAAATAATAATCGAATAATTATCACACTTCATGTGCCTGCTGTCTGATTCCATGCCTGTTTTCTCCCAATTGTGACGTACTCTCCTTGGGAAACTTAAGGAACAAGCTTCTGTCATAATTTAGGTACTTTTGATTGATTTTTTGCTTTTCGTTTTAGTGTTTTTTAAAAGTTTTAAGGTCAATTTTTTTTTACCTTTTTAAACTCATTTCGATGAAAAATAACACTTTTTGGCAAAAATATACCAAAAGTTTATGAAGGATTTATTTTTTTATCTTCTTATTTTGATTTTTTTTTACTCTTTTCGGTATTTAGCAATTCTGTAAAAAATTTAGAATCGCTCCTAGGATGAATAAGGGGGTGTTTGGCGGGAATTTTTGAGGTATTTTTGAATTATGAGATTCTGATTTTGAAATTTTATATTATGAAAAATTTATAATCAGAATCTGTGAAGTATTTAGTAGAACTGTGTAAAATATATTATTAACTTGTAAAGTATTTGGAAATATAATCAGATTTTTAGATTGTTGATGAGAAATTAACCATAATGCCCTTATGTTGTGGTGTTTTTTTTGTATATTTGCCAATTCCTCCATATGTATTTTAAAATATAGTTAAATAATTTTTATATATACAAATTGAATTAATCTTAAAATACAATAATCACAAAAATATGTAAAATATATTTACCGTCTTCTACTACATTACTATTGTAACGCCCTTTTTTTTGGTACGTTATTTAAAATCATTTATTCAATTATTTAATTAATTAAAACATAAATCAAAAAATATCTTTTATTATTTAATTTAAAATAACAAGAAATAAGGTAAACCAGAATTTTAAAACGCGAAAGTGAAATTAATAAAAATACTCTTGAGATTTATATTTTATTAAAAACAAATAAAATAATAGAGCATCTAAGTGTAGGATAGTCAAACGCCGCTACAATCCTCCAGCAGCTCCTGATTTCTCCTGCTCGAACAGATTCTGCAAATACTCTTCGACATCTAGTATGAAACACCAGGGACAGAAAAGTTACATCGATGAATTTATAAAACTCGATAGAAATGCTTATCCGAAAACCGAACCCATAAGTAAAAGCACATACAACAAGAGATATGACATAACAACAGAACACATAAAATGAAGCATAAACAACAGAATTTTAAATAACAAATGTAAAAACTGTAAAGTAACGTTTAAGTATATTAAATTCATTCTTCTTTTTTTTAATCGGAACGACGCCCAGGGAATCTAACTCATAATCAATACGGCACAACAGCTAGTAGAAATCTAACTCACCTTGGAATACAAAAATAGAAGGGAATTGAACCACCAACTATCTCGGAAATCTAACTTGGAATAAAAGTGTAGGAAATCGAACCACCAATCACCTCGGGAATCTAACTTTAAGGATCTGTTCGATATTTTTTTATCTTGCCATTTCAGGTTAAGAAGATGTGAAAGCGCATTTCTCTTAGTGATTGCCCTTCTCCGACCCTTACTGCTCAACCTGAGAGCGGACAGCTAATGCGTTCCACTTATTGAGTAGGGTTCTATGGTCAACCCGGAACACAAGTCATCTCAAGAATCTAACCTAGTACAAAAGTGAAGGAGAATCGAACCACCAATCACCTCGAAAATCTAACCCGGAACAAAAGTGAGAAGGGGAATCGAACCACCAACCACCTCGAAAATCTAACCCGGAACAAAAGTGAAGGAGAATCAAACCACAACATCTTGGGAATCGAACCCGAAAAACTAACTCTGCAGCACGACTTCTGTAATTAAATTATTTTCACTTTCATCACTTGTTCAGGTTTTTACGAAAACAATTAGAATTTTTTTATCAACTATCATGTTATCACAAATAAAATCCATGTGACCAAAACAACATCAAAGGTCTGTCTTACAGCATTCTCGCTCACGCGAGATTCCACGGGGACTCGTGAACATAAGACTAGTGCATGTATACTTGTGCACAATGTACATACTTTCGGATTGCAATTAGATAGTTTGATCCTAAACCCGTGGGCTCAAACAACTTGATAGATTTTTAAACCACAAAAACTGCATCATCAACTTTAAAACGACAAATTAATTTTTTTCAAGTAAAAATAAAATACAAAATCCACATATTATTGAAGTTCTACGTGTCTAGCTTCAAATAAATCAAATGGTGTGCAATTTCGATACCCGTGGTAAAAGTTATGGCCGTTTGTCTAATATGTGTCAATGTAGTCTGCACAGTGATGAATTCGCAGCAGTTCGGTTACAGATTTATGTAGAATTGTATACTTTGAATTAAGCTTCAAAATTTTTACTCAATACAGAAGACACATAAAGCAACGTTCAATAAAAAATTCAAAAAATTTGGAGCCTTAGAACGACTTTAACAGAATTTCTCAAAACCAGGTTATCGCTATGTTTCATTTTCTATATTCATAATCTTTTCTAAGGTCTTCGCTTCCTAGCACGAATCAATCAAAAATCACATAATTATAGAAAACTAAACATAAAATTATACCACAAATATGCTTCTAAGGGTTGGAGACAAGATTTTCCTAGTAAAAAAAAAAAATACTTAAACCTAGGGTTGGAGATAAGCAATCTTACATCAGTTGTAATTTCGGTGAAAAACGACAACAAACGACATGAGTTTGATTCTAACAACAACCCCTCTCACTATAAAACTCTTACTCGCTTTCTAACTCTTTGGTGCGGAAAATAAACTAAATAAAAAATGAAGGGAGTAGACTTGGTTCCTCTTGCCATCACGAGGTTTCAATTTTATATGAATTTATTTATTGCAAGTTATAATTCCAAATGGGTTATGACTTCAAAGGTTCCAAGGGTTGAGGAGTTTAAAGGAAATTGAAAAGTCAAAAGTCACTTAATTAATAAAAATAAAAATATAATAAAATAAAATTTGTTTCGGTGCATCTCCCTTTATTACGATATACATCACACATAATCTCATCCGTCCAACAGAAAATTAATTCATAAACGGTTACAAATGACTAAATTGTTTTTTTTTAAATAATAATAACTAACTTTTATTCTCAATATTTTTTAAAATTTCGGGTCATTACATATTTAAATCTTTGGGTCGTTACAACTATTACCACGACATACAAAATTATATAAGGATAGTATTTATAAATTATTAAAAAGTTTAAAGGTAGAATGGTAATAAATTTCAGAATCCAAAACCAGAATCTCAAAAATAGCTCTGGACCTACTTTTGTGATTGTGACTCTAAGGGTCCATTTGGGCTGTGGTTATTATTAGATTATTCACTGTTTAGTTTTTTGTCCTTATTTGAATTTTTTTTTTAATTTTTTATTTTTCATCAATTTTTTGATGATTATTGGTTCGTCTCGACAAGAGCTTTCAGAAAAGTTCTCAATCATCGGCTACATTTGAAAAAAGTTCAGAAAAGACAAAAAATAAGCAAAAAAAAGTGCTTATTTTGACTTATTTTCGTCTTTAGTGACTTTTTTTTAACTTTTGGACATAATTTTATACTTTTTAGATTCCTTTCGTCGATACGAACCAATAATCCACGAAAAAATGACATAAAAATAACAAATACAAAAAAAATTTGAATAAAGACAAAAAATAAGTTAAATGAAAACAAGAAGCCAAATGGAGCCTAAATGCTTATTTTGATAATCTCAGAATCAGAATTTCAAAATAAGCTTTCCAAACACCTCAAAATCACATAATGAGAATTCTAAAATCTCAAAAACACCTTCAAAATCACTCCCAAAACACCCACTAAAATATTTATAGAACTTCCACAACGATAAAAAAGACGAAATATCTAAAAATGAGTCCGTTGGTAAAATTGAGTATTTAATGTTATTGTGAGTGGAGATATGATTCGTATGTATATTATCTCACTGATATTTATTTTTTAATGAAAAATGTTAGACTAACTTAAAAAATACATTGTAAAAATTTGCTAAGATAAAAAAATAAATATATTATGATATTTTTACCCAAGAGAGAAAGTGAGAGAGAGAGAGAGAGAGAGAGAGAGAGAGAGAGAGCAAGCAGAAAAAAAGAGTTGGAGGACACAAATTCGCGTGCGAGAGGGTTGTCATCACTTTTCAACAGATCTCTAATGGCCAATTAACGATAGAAAAAATCTACAAACCGACAAGTATTAACAAAGGAAAGGCCAGTGAAATTTATCCTATTTTATTTTAAAAAAATAAGACGATTTTGTAAAAAGAACTAATATTATGAGAATTGTAGACACTTAAAAAATAATGGTGATGTGTTTATTTTTAACTAGAGGTTGATTAACATGCTCTGTGTGCGTGTCTGCAGTTTGAAGATACGAAGGTATGGCTCGAGCAATTTACCAATTTATCACGTTGGTCAATTTAACTTATAATGATAATAATTGTAAAATTTTATTTTTATTAGGACCATATTAAAAATCACTGTTAAGACGAAATTTTAAAATCTTATTTAAATTAATTAGTGTACTTTTAATATATTCAAATAGATTATTTTCTAGACGTCATTCAAATTTTTTCACGCCCCTCCCCAACTGTCCGAAATGAAAAGTGAATAAGAAGAAATGAAAAAAAAAAAAAAAAAATCTTAACCGTCGCCTATTAGCCGTTGAATAATGTTTAAAAAGTATATTGATATTCATAAATTATATATTAATATTCATAATATATATTGATATTAGTATCTATTTGTCATTTTGTGTATATTATTCACCGCCTACGTGTTAACAAGATCCAAAAACCAAAATGATGAAAAACTATGGCCGTCCATTTGACCTTTTGTGTGTGTCAACACCACGATCAACGGTACTCACAACGAACGGTTCCGATCAGATATGACAACTGGTTTTGACAATAACAAAGTGACAAGAGTTGCGGTTTCCAAAATTGCAAAAGAAACCTAGAGCTATGCATGCCGTCCACGTGCGGACACTTGCTCTTTTTTGTTTCGATGTTAGGCAGAGTAAATTAATTTTTATTATAGTTTAAAATAGTGTGTGATTTCTTTTTATATATTTTATAATATAATATTATTATTTTTAAAAATAAACTAAATAAAGACACGGATAGTAAAAGGAAAAAAAATTAATTTTAATGTAATTTGTGAGTATAGTGATAAGAAAAAATAGTCATCAATCTAAGTAATTATTTATTTGCATTAAATTTTAAAAGTTCAAATGTTAAGTTCTAAAGAGTAACTGTAATTTTAATATAACATAAACTGACAGAATGACACAATTAAAAAACACCAAACTAATCCCTCTTTTTATATATTAAAATAAATAATGATTTTGTACTTCTAAATTATCATAATATTCCAATTCTTTTTTACAAAGACAGTCCTACAATCAAGCTCTTTGAACTCAACTGTGCAATTCAAACCTTAAGAAGAAATTAACGTAGCAACACACCATCACAATCCTCCACTTAAATCAGGATAGTTGTTTAGTAGAAAATCGAACGCCAAACCTAGAAGAATTATTTCCAAGCCTGACACTCGCTCTTATATTGGGACAATCCTGAGTGTGTGTAATATCCCAACTTAATAAATTTAGCTATCAGAATTGATTTTCATCATGAAAAATATTCTGAATATCTTTAAAAGTTGAATTATTCGCACGAATAATTAAACTTTTGAAGATGCTCGAAATGTTTTTCATGGTGAAAATCAGTGGCAATAGCAAAATGCTATAATATCTAATAAAATTAACATGAAATTAGAGTACGACGGGGCACCGCATTGCGCATTCAACAAATTTTCCATCGTTCCCCTTCCACCCCGTAGTACAAGGAATCGATTCCAAGATTCTCGTACGCGACCAAGCCAACGATGGAAAATTGCCTTCAGCAAAAAAAGTCCGCAGAGAAGTCCTAAAACAAAAACACGTGTCCGGTTATTAACTTACGAAGACCCACACGCTTCCCTCAGCAAGAATACACCACGTGAGAGACCGTCAATCAGCATGTTCCAAAAAAAAAACAATGACAAACTCAAAACCAACCTCTCCAAGAAAAGTGAAAATCAACAGTCGCAAAAGGGCACCTTCCCATATAGAGACAAGATTCAGCTAATATGCCACGAATCTTCTCTTTCTTCCACAACCCCCCTATATATGTGTGTCTCTCTCTTTCTCTCTCTCCTCGCACACCACCCACCAAACAAATCTAACCCAACCTAACCTCTCCTTGCAAGTTGCACCTCCTCCAAAAACTAACCCACTTGCCAAAATGGCAGCCACAAGATTACTTCGTAGTTCCAGGCCTTTGGGTCTTCGTCTTCCCCCTCCTCCTCCTCCTCCACTGTTGAAAAATACGATAGTTATGAATCTAAGCAAAAAGGATGAGATCAGACAGGAGAGAATTGGCAGCGAGAAGAAACCGTTGGCGGCTGTGAAGGCGGTGGCCGTAGCAGAAAGAACAGTCATTTCGGAACCGGAAACCGATAATGTCGGAGGTGTAGATTTGGCGTGGGTACTGAGGAAGGTCACCAGCACGGCTCTTATTGTTTTAAAAATCGCTACCAGACGAAGGACACGGCAGTTGAACCCACAGATGTTCATTGAGAGAGTACGTTCCAAGCTGCTTCTTCTTCTTCTCCTCCTCCTCAGTATCGTGAACCTTTTCTATCTATTTTCTTTTCAATTTTTTAGTTTTTTTTTCCTGTTATTAGTATTGATTTATTGAAGTTTCATTCAAAAAACAGTCCATAAGATTTCTTGGTGTGGGCTAAAAAAAAAAGGTAAGACATAAAGTTTGTTTAAAATCGTCAAATGTGAATAAATTTTACGTATATTATGTGGTATCCACTAGCTGCAGAGACTACGGCCTAGATGAGTTTGGACTGTATCTTTAAGAAAAACTTTTGAGATAGACGATTGTATGTCAAAATCTTTGAGGGTTTATATTAAAATTATGCAAAAAAATATAGTCTCTCAATTCCTAAATAATTTTTTAATTATAAAAAACTTGTCATTTTTAGAATAAAAAACAAAGCATTTCCGTGCATATTTCTTGAATTTTTTTTGCACCAATTCATAAAAATTAAGATATTTAAATTGAACCAATAAAATTAAAAAACATTGCTCAAAAGTACTTTATTTTTCTTTTGAAAATGATACATTTTTTTTTTATCTTGAACTATAATTCAAGAACGGACAATAATTTTCATAGGAGCAGATTTGTTTTCAAAACATATATATATATATAATATATATATATATATATATATATATATATATATATATATATAAGTCTTCTTCTAATGAGGGATTTCTCATTTTGTTAAAATGAGGATCTTCTATTTTCTAATCAAATTTTGATGATCCGAACCGTTCAATATGTTTAAAACATGTTTTTAAAGGTACTTGGGAGAAATCAGCTCAAAAGAATATCAGGAAGGGTTTGATCTAAGCAGGTTTTAATAAATACCGACACGAACTGTTTTATGGAAAACAGATTAGATCAACCTCTATTCGATAATATTTTGAGTTGATTTCTCACAAGTACCCTTCAAAACATGTTTTGAACACATTGAACGGTTCGGATCATCAATATTTGATCAGAAAATAGGAGGTTCTCATTTTAACAAAATGAGAAATTTCTTATTAGAAACTTACTCTATGTATAAACACACACATACATACATATTACGTGAAAATAGTTAACAATATAATTATTATGTCATTTTCCACATAAGCACGTGAAAGACATGCAAGACGAAAGAATATCTGGGGATTCGGCTGGTAATATCTAACTTCATGCTTTTCATTCTCCAGGGAATAATCGACTGCAGATTCTTTGCACTTTTTGCTGTTGCAGGAACCTTACTTGGCTCAGTACTGTGTTTCCTAGAGGTAATTAATAGATTCGTACACTTTTTTACTCCAAAGTAAAATGAAGAAAAAAAATCCATGCTTTTTATTTTTTTATTTGAAGATAAATAACTAATTACATATCTATACTATATATTATTGCAGGGCTGCTTCCTCGTTATAGAATCATATATCTATTATTTTAACTTGATGTCGCAAAAATCAGATCAAGGGCATGTGGTGCAGCTACTAATTGAAGCAATAGGTATACCACATCTCTCTCTCTCTCTCTCTAGATCTCTCTCTCTCACACACACAATTTTTAAATAGCAGTATCGAGACACGTAACGTTATAAATTGTAGACATCAGTTGATACCCACGTGATTATGACTCTCACTTGTATCGGGATGTAACGATATCAAAATGGTTAAAAATCGATACATGTTGGCCGATAAATCATATATTGGCCTATATTTAAAACCTTGTACAACAACTTTTTTCCTCAATTTGGCATATATGGTTGTAATTAGAATAATAATTTAAAGTGAATTTTTTTTATTTTGATGCAGATATGTTCCTGGTAGGAACTGCACTGCTTGTTTTTGGTATGGGGTTATATGTCATGTTTGTGGGATTAAATCATCTAAAAGCAAAAGGCCCACGGCTTCCTGGATCAAACTTTTTTGGTCTTTTCCATCTCAAGGTGAGAATAATCTAATTAATCATCATATTTTTCCTGTTTTATATAGCATCCAATTAAATTGAAAAACATTTACTTAATTCATTGAATGATTAATTTGCAATTCTAACTCTGTAAAATTGAATTTTCAGTCACTTCCGAGATGGGCATGCATGCAATCAATCACACAAGCAAAGTCGAAAATCGGGCACGCGGTGATTATGATACTGCAAGTGGGAGTAATGGAGAAATTCAAGAATATTCCTTTGGTTACTGGGTTAGATTTAGCCTGTTTCGCTGGGGCTGTTTTTATTTTTTCAGCTTCTGTATTCCTCCTCTCCCGATTATCAACTGGTGGATCGGTACCCGAAACGTAGTCGATTTGTCTTCAGATTTTGCCTCGATAGCTGACCGAGGAAATACTATATATATATACATATATAAACTTGTAGAATTAAGAAACAAAGAAGCATAGAGAGCAAGATAGTGAGGTTATAGAGTCACCAGAGCCCAGAGGAAAAGTTTGTTCATTTATTGTACTTATTGCATCTTTTGTTCTTATTTTGTTCATGTAAGGTTATCCAATTTCTTTGTATCTATCTAATGGGAAAAAATGTTTATAAGTTATCACTTAATAATATTCAAAAATCTTTCACAGAGAATATATTTGAGGTTGGGTTTGGATTACCTTTTCTTTTATATTATTATTTTCTTTTGTAATGTCTCCTGCATCTGATTCTCTATTCTATCCCTATTTTATTAAAATATTTTTTTATATTTAATTCAAATGTTATAAACAAATAAGGGAGGAGAAAAAAATAAAAATAAAATGTTAGAAGTGAATAATTCCTCCCTAAAATTAGGGAGTTACTATTCCTTTTGAAAAATAGAGAGACGTGATAGAGAGACTGATGTAAGCGTTAGTAGGAAAATTTGCTCCTCAAATTGGAGAAGGAGGATATTTGGGGTGTTTGATGTGGATGCTCTTAGTATTGTGTCAACTTTTTGTAAATTATTGATTCGTCTCGATGATAAATTTCATAAAAATAAGAATTACAAAAGCAAACTTTAATTCTTTTCCATATACTCTCTCTCTCCCTCCCTGTGTATACTTACAATTTTAAATTTTCAGTAGTTCAATAATCAGGACCTATTTTTTTATTTAATAATCGATTTGCATATGCATTACGTTTCTTCCGTCTCTAGTGTTAGGAAATGGAACTGCACAAGAGAGAGAGGAAACAAAATGAGGCAGACAAAGAGACGTTGAGATTGTTACTATGGAGGACAGTTCATGTTGATCACATGGGGCTGATTGCATTGATACAAGTATGAAGGATTACTAACATGTTTGTCATTGTTTTGATTAACATGGGAAAGATTTTGAAAGATTTTGAAGAGTGTGCTACAGTTTTTGAAAATATCTTCGAATTCAAAATTAAGGATTAGAATTTATTAGGATTAATTCGAAAGCCTACAAAGTTAAGTAAATAAAATTCACTCATTTTAAATTTTAAAAATTTTCTAAAAGAAAAGACTTTCCCAAAGATTTATCATTTGGAAAATAATCACCTAATTGTTTCCTTCAATTGGGCTGTTCTTGATGGTTGTTTGATTGATTGACGGCACATAAAAAGTGGTGATTTAGTTGTTGCCATTGGGCACTTCGAACACATTAAGAAAAAGTTTAAGGACACAAATGTGTTCAGAAACATTTTTGTCCCTAGCATTACTCTAAAGATAACGCAGTGTTTATACATGTACTTTCGAATTAAAAATTAACTCAATCTCTAATGGGTCATAACATAATTGTTGGTCAAAATTATTCGATACTAATGTCACTGTTGTTTTTACTATTTTTCTCAATTTTTATCAAGTTTACGTCAATTTTTTTAAGCTGGTTATTTTCCTTGATGAAAGGAATCTTGAAAATAAAAAAATATGAGAAAAAGCCAAAAAAATTCACTAATGACAAAACAAAAGTTGAAAATTATTGTTTTACTATTTTGTGTGTTTTTAGCGTTGTCCAACCGAAACAAGATTTTTCTTCAAGTTCGGAATGTGTTTGACATCTTTCAAACACCATCTGGACCCTTGCGTTACAATCTGAACATCACCATTTCCCACAATACTATATGGCTCGTCATCGCCCAAGTATACGTTCCCAAAGTCTCCTACTACATAATTCTGCAGAATCTCCCTGTTAGCAGTGACGTGGAATGAGACACCCGAATCAATCACCCATGACTCGGCGTCGCTGTTCATAGCAAGAACAAGTGCATCGTGCAAAACGTGAGCTCCTGCTCACCCTTGTCCTTCTTCGGTGCTTTGCAAGTTTGTGACATGTGACCTGTCTTGCCACAATTCCAACATTCACCTTTAATAGGTTGAACCTGAGATTTACCCCGATTTCCCTTGCCCTTCGATTTTGACCTGTTTCTGTTCTGATTCTGACCACCCTTATTCTGATTTCTACCCCTCTGTTGCTCAAAATTCAGGGCTGAACACGTTGTGCTTGAACCTGAATCTGAACTTTTGATCAAATGTCTTCTAACCTCCTCGGTTAGAATCAAACTCACAACCTCGCTCAGTTTTAACTTTTCTTTCCCAGCCGAATTACTAACTGCAGTAACCGTATCCTACCAACTCTCTGGCAACTGAGATAGAATTAATAACGCTTGAACCTCATCATCAAACATGATATCCACAGAGGTAAGTTGATCAACAATCGTATTAAACGCGCTGAGATGTGACATAAAGGAAACCCCTTCTGCCATAGATAGGTTGAAAAGTTTTTTCATAAGATGTACCTTATTCGTAGCAGACGGTTGCTCGTACGTCTTCTTTAATGCTTCAATTAGATCCTCCGTCGTTTTCTCCTTCAATATGTTGTGGGTTAGTCGCCTTTGACAGGGACAGGCGAATAACCCCTAACGCCTTTCTGTCAAGAACGTCCCAATCTTCATCAGATTTTTCTGTCTTCTTCTTCCCTTTTGCTTTACCCAGCAACGGTCGGAAAAGATCCTTCTGATACAGATAGTCCTCTATTTGCGTCTTCCAATACGTAAAGTCTGACCCGTCAAACTTTTCAATCATTTGTTTGTCTTCTTCAGAACTCATAGCTCCCACTAAAATCCTAGGTTGCCCAAACAAGATTAAACCCTAATCTATTGAACAAAACCTACTGCAACCGCAGCTCTGATACCAATTGTTGGGAAAAAATTTCGAACGAACAACGTTGAAGCCCACAATGCCCCTTACAAGGATGAGATTATTAACATGTTTGGCATTGTTTTAACTAACCTGGAAAAGATTTAACATTTGGAAATAGTCATTTTGTTTCATCCAATTTGTTTGTTCTTGATTGTTGTTTGGTGAGTTCGTTGTTACGACGGGATAGGAAGTATCATGTTGAACACAAAAATGACAAGGGCGCTTAAGCTCTGCTTTTGAATTTAAAAATTAATTCAATTTCTAATGGGCCATAAAATTATTAAATTTAAGCCCTCATTGGCCATAATTATTTGGTATTAACGCCATGTCTTTTTTGTCATTTTTTTAAATCTTGGTTAAATTTATAAAATTAATTATTTGTCTTGGGAAAAAAAATTTAGAAAGTAAAAAATATATCAGCAAAAGTCCTAAAAAGTTCAATAAAGATGAAAAAGGTTTAAAAAATGCTATTTATTATTATTTTTAGTGTCTTTAGTATCGTCTTATCTAAATTGTTCTAATTTTGGCTCATATTTTTATATCTTGCTAATTACTTTGTTCGAGACGAATAAGAAAATACAAAAAAAAAAGACAAAAAATTATGCAAAAATTATAAAATATAAAATAATACAGATTGTCTTTAACAAAAATTATTTGATCGAAACTCAACCTTAATCATATTTCAGGAAGACGAGGTATTAATTGTGATCATTGTAATATAAGAATTATAGTTTAGATTTAGACTAAGATAAAGGAACAACATTTAGATACTATTGTCATTTTTATTTGTGCAACCTTTTTTTGTTGAAAGTAAACTAAAATATGGTACGAATTAAAACACACTAACAACTACTCCATATAAAATTTGAGTGGTTCAAATTTAAATTCAAGACAATAAAATAAAAAAATAGCTTAGATCAAACTATCTCTTTGAGTAAAATAGATCACAGATTCTTACATAAAAAAAATTCCAAAAACATAAATTTGTTTTTGTTTTTGTTTATGATATTGTTTTGGGTTGGTAAAACTATGAATAAATAGGTCATGACCTACACTCAACAAGATTGGGCCAAACTCCTTTTCTCCATATTTGTTGGGCCTAACCTTGTACACTCCTTCCCAGGATTATCGTGTTGGGCTTGAAATGGAAGTGACAGGATCAAATCTCTCTCTAAGCATAGGATATGTCGCATTATTTTCTTTTCCTCACTGATATTGGTTTCTTCTGGTGCGTTCGCCCTGAGCAGAATGAAGATTGTTGCTGCGTATTTGCTAGCTGTTTTGGGAGGCAACAGCTCTCCTTACGCTGATGATTTGAAGGACATTCTCGGTTCAGGTACCACCGCTTTTGATTTAGTTTTTTTTTTGGTTTTTTAACGTTTTAATTTTAATTTTTGTTGAATTGGTTGATATTGTTGAAGTCATACGTTTCTTCATACGATTTTTGATATCTCTTGTGGCTTTTCGTACGATTTTTTATTAGCTGCTACAGGTTTCATTTTCTTCTTTCCTGCCCGTTAATTGTCAACTGAGTCGATCTCATGGTGACTTCTGAACAGTTGAAGTTTGGTCATGATTTGATATGTATAGCATCCAGTTTTCTACTATGACCGTACACCTTTTATTGATAGATTTTATGGTGGAGTAATTGTCGATTCGAGTTTTCTCGTGGATTTGAATTATGGAAGCCTAGAGGTGCTCTGCCCGGATTATTTGCCTTACTAAATTAGGTTTTATGGTGTATCATGATGCTATTATAGTGCTGGTAGCTTTTATTGTACTTGTGTTCCATAGCGTTATTTTTGTCTCCTGATTTAATTGTTTGTATTAGTGCAGATATTACATTAGTCAATTTGAGTATGCTTTTGTATTTGTCTGTTGTATTCACAAATTGTTGTGTTTTCCCTGTAATTACAGTGAGATTGTTTGTGTTTTCCCTGAATCTATGGCGATCAAATAACCCATCCCATACTCCCGTGTTCCTATTGAATTGGTGATATTTTTGTGGTAATGTTTGTTTTCTTTTCCACTGTTCTCCAGCTTGAGACATTCCTTGCTTGTTAACATGGCTGTTGCGGCTAATCCCGGTTTGGGTTCCATCCCAACTTGCCCAACTGGCAAGCATTCCAAGAGACTGTACCGATCTCACTCCCATCATGTATCGTTGCAATTTAGTCAAGACTCATCTTTCAACATCCCAGAAGCTACCCGCGGACACAAAAGAAGGTAAATTTTCCATGACTTGGTCTTTTTCTGAAACACCCTGTGTGCATATTATGATACTCTGTATTGGCATTACAGGTTCGAGTATTATGATTTGCACACAGTGCTAGTTCCTTATGTTGAAGCATGGTCTTGGCAGAAGTCCATTGTTAAGGAGAGGAAGACATTGGTTGAACAAAACCAAGACCATTTTGATTCACTGATTGTGCTACAACACCACCCAGTTTATACATTGGGTACTGGTAGTTCAGAAGATTACTTGAATTTTGATTTAAAGGACGCTCCTTATGATGTTCGTCGGACAGAACGTGGTGGAGAAGTCACTTACCATGGGCCCGGTCAGGTAACATATACATTATCAAGCATGTATACAAATTTGATATCTACCGTTGTTGATAGTTTTGCTCTTCATATCTTTTAAACATTTTGTTAAGTACATGATGGTGAAAGACAGTTCTTGCTGGCATTAGTATTTCTTTCTATACCACCACACAAGAAAAGGCATGAGCTAAATAATACTGAGGAGAGAAGTTGATAAAACCATGAGAACTATGTGATTTGTTCGAACTTTGATATCATTAGAAGAAACCAGTCCATTCCACTGACTTTGTATGTTGAAATTTGATGATAGATGTTATTTATTCAGAGCATACTTTTCACAATCAAATTGGGAACAAAACTATGGACCATCTTCAGATTTATGTGGAATTAATTGTTGAAACCCCTTCTAGCTTTGTTTAGTACCTAACTTGTTATCACTTGTTTTGCATTGTAGTTAGTAATTTACCCCATTATCAACCTCCGCTATCACAAGATGGATCTTCATTGGTACTTTAGGGCACTTGAAGAGGTGGTCATTCGTGTTCTTTTGTCAACATTTTGTATCAAGGCTTTTCGGATTGAGGGGATGACTGGTGTTTGGGTTGGTGAGTGATGAATCCTTGGTTGGTTTATTACTAGTTTGAGTAAGTTACTTTGTGCATAACTGAACAAATAGTGAAAAATAAAAAGAATGCCTTACTGTATTTTTCGTAGGAAAGAAAGAGAAGACAAAAAACGTTGGAATAGAAGAAGAGAAAAGAGCAAAGAAACATGATTTCCTTTCTCCGAAAAGAAAGTCCCAATCTGTTGAGTTATATGCTTTCATTAGGTCTGTCTTGATTGCACATCTTGGAGGCCCTTCATTCTTATGATAATCTCTCACCGTTTCTTGCATCAACAACACATTATCGACAGTAGACCTCCATATAATGAATGCAGCTTAAGTTCTACTGATAAGCTACGTTTATAAGGAACATTCCAACAGGATATTGGTCTATAATCCTTCCTAGAGCCTGGAAAATTGGGTTTTGGAATCAAAAGATATAACTGTAGCATTCCATTCCTTGGGCATATATCATGGGAAATAAATATTGAATATTATTCACAAAATCCTTACCAACAACCTCCCAGTTCTTGTGATAAAACTCTGAGTTGTATCCATCTGGCCCTGGAGCTTTGTCATCATTTATAGACATAAGAGCTGCCTTAATTTCCCCCCATATACCATCTAACTAACTGATTAATATCTTCATCAGCCATCGTATTCTGGATAACTCTTTCTAAGTGGTCTTTAGCATCAACGCTTCCCCAAAAGCCCTAAATGGTAGTTCAAGATTTCCATTTTAGTCTCATTTTTTTTATCCAGCCTTCTATGGTCTACCTAGAGAGTCAACCAAAGTGATGATGGTGTTTCTAGCTCTGTGGGAGCACATTTTTGTATGAAAGTGCTTCGTGTTATGATCACCCAAAGTGCACCATTAGACCCTTGATCTCTGTTTAATAAAAAAGGTTGGTTAGTTATGTCTACAATCCCCTGATCACGTAAAGTCTCTACATTATTATCTTCATTCGGGAGAATCAGTGAGCGTCTTTCAGAAGTAGCCTATAGCATAAGACCATAAGTTAAGATTGTTCTTCAAAACGCATAGCCAAAGTCCATAATCCTGCAAGCTGTTTGAAAATGACTCTCTTCATTTATTAGTTACTGTTTCTGTAGGGGTATTTTAAGGTAGATCAGCTACAAGAAATTGTTCATCTTGAATTATGCAGTTTACGGCAGTACATGCTGTTCTTTTTGTCATTTGGTTTTCTTGAAAATAAATTCAGAATTGGAAGCCTAATAATTTGGATTCTTTTCAGGAGATCAGAAATTAGCAGCTATTGGGATACGAGTATCGCAATGGATAGCATATCATGGCCTAGCACTTAATGTCACCACTGATCTAACTCCCTTTCAAAAGATAGTTCCATGTGGGATACGCGATCGTCGCGTTGGAAGCATAAAGGGATTGCTAAGCGATCATTTGCCGTCGAAACAATCTGGAATGCATCACATTGATGATAGCAAACTGCTTGATATCACTCACAAGTCATTGGTCAAAGAGTTTTCTGAAGTTTTTCAAGTGGAACTCCACCACAAGGCAATTTCTGAATTGGAGTTACCAAAAGGGGGGAGGGAACCATCAACTTTGGTAACTGGAAATCTAATTTAGATTGTGGCTAATAACAGCTTATCTGAATCATTTCAGGCGGAGAAATGAATTTGTTGTAGAGCAGCGATTAATGTTTTTTTTTGGGTCTTATACATTCATAAATTATCAATGGAATGCATAGCAAACAGACTAACTACAGCTTCCCATTAGTCCGACTCTATTTTGATCTCCCCTTTTTCGGAATCAGTCTCCTTTTACTGTACAAGGATATGTGTTGTGGGCTTTAAATAATTGATAGAGCAAATGATTTATTTTTATTATGAAGAATATCTTAGTTGGAAGAGTGAAATTTTGGGAAATGTGTAAATGATTATTCCCCCCAGAAAATACTGATGGTATAATTAATAGTAAAAGTACAATCCGATGAGACGATTGGGGAATCAGGCCTAGTATGATTACAATCTGATGTGTGACGATTGGAGAATCAGGTTTAGTGGATTACAATTTGATGTTTAATGCTTTTGTATGAGCTTGAGCTTCAAAACTAATTTAGTTGAGCAACTGTATTATTTATTGAAGGGAAATCAAATAAGAAATAATATGTTATATGTTTGTGATAAAAGGCATCTTAATTTTTTGGTATAAAAAAAGACCCTTTTATGTATGGTTATTGAAAATGAAAAGTTCATTTAGAGTTGTTTTAAATCAACTACATATCTTCTCATTATGTATTTACTAAAATTATTGTCCTCTTATTACAAAACAAATATGAAGTCTTATTTTATTATATTTTTCAGTGTCACGGTTTAAATCATAACTCGGGTTGATGTAAAAACTCTAAAATTAGGATTAAGGTAAATTTTCAAGCCCTTTTACTTTCTTTAGTAAATGACTTTGTGAATTGTAATTGTGACATGTTGAAAAACCTAGCAAAACAAAGTGATCAATCTGTAGATTCATTCCCATGTTTAATCATTCCCAATAAAATGTACATATTTCAATTCTGATCGTTTTTACGAAAGAAAAAATGACAACGCTCTAAACTTAGTATTCTTAATGACTGATAGCGTACAAGTAAGATAAAAAGAACATTATTTAAAGAATGCAACAAAAAATCTAAAATCTGATACGAACAAGCAGTCAGGAACTTAGAACCTTTACTTTCAATTACATGTACGAGCAAAGCCAACTTACTCTAATAACGGACCTCGTGATGGATAAGAGAGGAAATGGGCGTAACTGTAGTTTTTTTGTCCGTACCATAAATGAGCCAATAGGTCCATTGCCATTCGTTGGGCCTAGCCCATTGTAGCCCTACTCCTTCCCAAGCTTCTCGTGTTGAGCTTGAAATTTAACAAAGGAAAAAGGGCAATGTTGGCAAAACAAATATTGAAGGGACAGGATCAAATCTCAAGCATGTATCTCCTCAAGCAAGTCAAAACCCTAGCTGTATATAATCGCCGTTTCTCCCACTCCCCATTTCGTTTAAAACCCTAGAGCATTCTCTTCCTGAATCCTCTCTGATCCCCATTTGCAGCTTATTTCTCCGACTTTCAAAGTACTCTCTCTCTCTCTCTCTCTGCGGTGCTATATAAGCGTCGTATATTGTGGTTTTCCTTTACTGATTTTGCTATCTTCTTGTGCTTTTGCCCTCAGCAGAATGAAGGTGGTCGCTGCATATTTGCTAGCCGTTTTGGGAGGCAACACCTCGCCTTCCGCTCATGATTTGAAGGGCATTCTCGGATCAGGTACCACTGGTTTTTATTCTTTTTCATATGTTTTTTTTTCGTTTAATGTCGAATTGAAAGATTTTATCATTCCGAGTTTTCCTTTTCTCAACGTATCTGTATTTTGATGTCGATTTTGATTAGCTGCTATTGTTTGGATTTCTTCATCCCTGCTTCTTATTTGTCAACTGAGTCGGTCTTTAAGGTGATTTGTTTACTGTTGAAGTTTGGGTTTTCGCGAGATCTGATATGGATAGCCTCTAGTTTCTACCTACTAGCGTAATTATTTATGTGTGACCGTGCATCTGGTATTAAATGTTGTTTTTTCATTTATTTTTCTGGATGAGTAATGGTCAATTCGAGATTTTTTTAATGGGTTTGAAATTGTGGAAGCCTAGAGATAATATATGCCCGGATATGTCATATCATGGGGGCATCATAGTGCTCCTAGCCTGTAGCTTATATTGTAGTTGTGTTCCTTAGCTTGCAACTTGGCTCCCGATTTAATTGTTTATATCAGTGTGGGTATTACATTAATCAATTGGAGTATCCTCTTCTATTTCCTTGTTGCACTCACAACAGTGATTTTAATTGCATGTTGATACCACTTAGGGTAGCTCCCTGAAGATGACTTTGTTGAATGATTTTCGTATACACTGTCTATATATCTACGTTTCCTTTTCTCTCCTGTGATTCTTATTTGACAAAGAACAGGAAATATCAGTAGTAGATGCATTTCTTTTTACTTTGTATTTTCTGTTTTGGTAATTGCATAAATGCATTTTGGGGGGGTAGTGGTTTCTAATATGCCGTTGAGGCCATGATGTATGGATGATGAAATAAATCAGACGGATTCCCAATGAAATCTCTTTTTAAGAGATGATTACACAACCAGCTACTTCTGACATCATCATGATCCTTCCCTAGCATCTCTTTTGTGTTCTTACTAGGGTAGAATTACTTTGTTTGTTTGTTTTTTTGGATTTTCTCATTGTGCATATGGTAGATAATTAGTGTTTTAATTTAGAACCACAGAGACTTTTGAAAAGGTCTATGATGTGATAATTATTTGCTACTCTTAATTGGATTCGTTTCAATCCACATGATGTATGGATGATGAAATAAATCAGACGGATTCCCAATGAAATCTCTTTTTAAGAGATGATTATACAACCAGCTACTTCTGACATCATCATGTTCACTCCCCTAGCATCTTTTTTGTGTTCTTTGTAGGGTTGAATTACTTTTTTTATTTTTTTATTTTTCCATTGTGCATATAGTAGATAATTAGTGTTTTAATTTAGAACCCCAGAATCTTGGAAAGGCCTATGATGTGATAATTATTTGCTACTCTTGATTGGATTCATTTCAATCCACGTGATGATTCCTATCCACCAAGATCTCTGAGGCCTCTTATTAGTCAAATACATGAAACAATATTTTGGAATGTACACCATCATGAGATCTTCTTTGGCTAGTTTTTAATGGATTGTTTTTCGGTGGTTTACAGTTGGAGCTGAGGCTGATGAAGACAGGATAGAGTTGCTGTTGTCTGAAGTCAAGGGAAAAGATATTACGGAATTGATTGCTTCTGGAAGGGAAAAGTTGGCTTCAGTTCCTTCTGGTGGCGGTGGTGGTGTTGCCCTTGCAGCTGTGTCTGCTGGGGGTGGCGGTGCTGCTGCTCCTGCTGCTGCAGAGCCAAAGAAAGAGGAGAAAGTTGAAGAGAAAGAGGAATCTGATGATGTAAGCTTTGTTATAACACTGTTGATATTATTCCATATTTGATATTTTGTCTCCAGCTTGTGAATTCAGTATCACATTCAAATGTAATTTCTGTGTTCCCTGATTGGTCTGTTCTTATTGTTGCAGGATATGGGTTTCAGCCTCTTTGACTAAGTGATCATGGTGCCGGGTTGTATGCGATGCCTTCTTATCGGAGTTACAATCTGTTTTTGTTTAATTTAGTAGTTCCTCTCTGTTGTTGGTTATCCTTAGCGGTTGAAATTTTGAAATGTTTATTTAGTCGATGACTTGGCAAATTGCTGAATTATAGTTCTGGATTGTATGAATCGTTTGGAATCTGGAGATATAACTCATTGGTCTCCTGTTTGAAAGTATGTCCCTTTGTGGTTGCACCAGGGTTTGGAACTCTGGTGTTTCAATAGCTCTACTTTCCAGTTCGAGGCTTGCAGTGACATGCTAGTTTGGTTCTTGTCTCATGTTTTGACTGTTTATTTGGTAGTATTTTGTAGATGGGTTTCTGGTTTATTGGTTGCCGCCGCTCATGATTCGTGGTGGCATAGGTGGTTGTTGGTGGCCCTTTGCTATTATTTCTTTTCGATGAAGAGCAATTATCTGTGTCGATTTGTTGAAGATTCTCGTATTTGTAATGGCTGAAGAGCTATTATCTGCTTTTCTTAGTTGAAGATGTTTTAGTTGGAACAAATGATGTTACAACACAGTACCAGGTTATCGCATTCTATTGTCACTTTGGTGGTTATCTCAAGTGATTTGTCGGAAAAATACACCAGTAAGAAATTTAAAGTAGGGCAGAATTGTGACAAACTCTGTGACATCACATTTGTTAGTTAATTGATCTATGGATATGTTCCTTGGTATCAAATCATTTCATATATGTT